>PYUH01003999.1:575592-605768 GCA_016808085.1 Suaeda aralocaspica | reverse complement strand
CCCCCCCCCCCCTTATTTTATTATCATTAACATTATATTATTATTATTATATCTTTTATTTTTATTATTTTATCTTTTAATCTCCTAAATTTTTAAATCTCACCTAATCTCTCTCCTAATCTATTTTCTTCCTCCTCCTTCACATCATTAAAACCCCAAAAACCTTCAACTTCAAAACACCATAACTCACTCCATACTACTCCAAATCACTTCAAATTTTGACATAACACTCCTCTCACTACCCTAAACAATCTGTAAACAATTTTCAATAACTAAAGTTCGAATTTGTTGAACTAATTTTGGCTTGATTTTTGGTTTGCTACTTCAATTTTCTTGCAATTTCTTGCTCTATTATCATCTACCAAGGTATAACTTGCTTTTTATCTATATTTTATGAAGTTTTCATGAATTTCTAATTTTTGGGTGTTTTTATTATAAATTTATTTTTTAATTCTAAACTTGATTGTTGTTGTTCATGAGTGCATAAAGGTTATTTTTATGCTTCATTATCATGTTTAGAGTTGTTAATTATGAGTAATTGGAAGTTTTTTGCTAAATTGTTGAGTAAGAGTTTTCATGGAATTTTTGATGATTGTTCATGAAATTGTTGAGAAATAGGAGTGTTAGCTAGTTAAATTCATGCTTAAAGCTTTTTGAATGCTTGAAATCATGCTTTGAATTGCATCTATGTGTCAGAGGACCATGTCAACCAAAAGCTTAAGCTGATGGTTGAGGCCCAGGAATAGTTTATATACTCTATCACGCCCCCTCACACGAGAGCCCGTTGGGCTTGATGTATGGATGCAGCATGGGCCCCCTCATACCCTGCGCTTAATAGTTCCACATAGAAGGGAGGGGTGGATGAGATTCGAACCCGTGACCTTTGTGTCACGCTGGCGCTAATACCATGCTAGAGGACCATCTCAACCAAAAGCTTAAGCTGATGGTTGAGGCCCAGGAATAGTTTATATACTCTATCACGCCCCCTCACACGAGAGCCCGTTGGGCTTGATGTATGGATGCAGCATGGGCCCCCTCATACCCTGCGCTTAATAGTTCCACATAGAAGGGAGGGGTGGATGAGATTCGAACCCGTGACCTTTGTGTCACGCTGGCGCTAATACCATGCTAGAGGACCATCTCAACCAAAAGCTTAAGCTGATGGTTGAGGCCCAGGAATAGTTTATATACTCTATCACGCCCCCTCACACGAGAGCCCGTTGGGCTTGAAGTGTTGATGCAGCATGGCCCCCCAGACCCTACGCTTAATAATTCCACTTAGAAAAGAGTGGTGGATGAGATTCGAACCTGTGACCTTTGTGTCACGCTGGCGCTAATACCATGTTAGAGGACCAACTCAACCAAAAGTTTAAGCTGATGGTTGAGGCCTAGGAATAGTTTATATACTCTATCACTATGTTTACTTTGGATTAATTAGCATCTCTAATATTGAACTTCATGCTTAAAAATTGGTTAATAGTTGCTACTAATCTTAACTAGTTCATCTCTATTTTCTCTCAAAGTTCCATTGGAGTTGGTTGGGTGATTATAGTTGCTAAATGGTTAAATTCATACCATGGTGGAATTGGTTTTTGGTGTTAAAATTGATGTTCCCTTTGGATATGAGATTGAGAATGTTGGTTTTGGATGCATAGAATACAAGTAATGCTTGGTTTGGATGTTATTGGTTGCACTCATGGTTTTAGTTGATTAGAACTTTGTAGTTCTCATTGGTTTAAGTTGCATTTACAAACGGGTTATGCCAAAATTTCCGCAAAACCTTGTTTGTAACTTTGATTGTATGATGACTACAATGCCTTTATTGTTTCATTAATCATGCTATTACATCCCATGATTCCTTATGCTTTCATATTGTCATGACTTTGGTTTTGAAACTTGCTTCAATAGGATTCTAATCCTTGTTTTTCATGCATATGTTTTGTAGGATAATGAAGAAATCTATTGGTAAATTACTTGGCGGAGGCCCCAAGAAATCTCAGAAAACCGGAGCATCTTCTTCAAATTCCAAGGGGAAGCAACCATCATCCTCTAGAACACCACCTCAAAACCGACAGGAAAGGCAGAAACACTATGAGAAGCTTTCCAAGAGAACAATTAGATCCACACGGTTCTTCCACAAGCAAACATGTGACAAGCTCAGTATTACAGATCAAGTGATAAGAATGGCTTACTGTATCGGATGGGGAAACTGGATCAATGCCACTATGCCAGGTCCTGATGGTAGAACCCAGCAGGTCCCATACACATATAGAGAGCTCACCTTGGAGTTCTTTTCTAGCTACCATTTCCATGTTACCCTAGGAATCTCCTTCAGCTAAAAGAAAGACACACATCAGTTTTACCATCTTTGGACAACACAATATGATGGATGTAGATGAATTAAATGAATGGTTCCTATGGAATTCTGAGAACGTGGTATGGTCTACAGCAGAGCATGAGTGGGGATCGTATTTTGAGGGAACTTGGTGGGAGCAAATTACTGATGGCAGTTCCACTTTCACTTCTACCACTGCTAAAGCATCGGAGGTCCAGCATCCTACCCTTCGGTACTTCCTGAGATATGTGGTTTACTGCCTATTTTCAAGAGGAAAGTTAGGTCAAGTCTATCTTGATGAAATTAGACTATTTTGGATGGTGATAGAAGGATATGCCAGGCAGCCTCTTCATTACAACTTCGGGTTCTTTCTAGCTCGCCGGTTTGCTAAGATTGCAGAGGGGATTACTAACACCGGCACTATTGACATAGGTGGCATGATCACATGGCTGGCCCACACTCTAGGCCACACTGAGGAGATCTACCAGCTGAACCCGATCGAGGAGAACCCCTACCTCGACATTACTGCCCTGAGAGCTACAAACTTCCTGAGACACTATCAGAGAGGGCACAGAGAGAGACTTGTTTGGTGCGTTCGGGATATTTCATGGTGTTATCTACCTAATGCCTATGTTAGTCTTACCTATCAGGAGCACCCAGATGGACAAAACCCTTGGAGGATTCCAACTGGCAACATCCCACTACAAGAGAGGGCGAACTCCGAAAAGAGAGCAGTTTAGATGGTCAACATGATCCAGTAGGCAGGCGGCCAACCCCAGCGTCCTCCAGCTCCACCACGACCTGAGCCACCGAGACATAGCTATGCTGGTCGTTCCTCCTCCACCTTTGATATGACTCCCCTGATGAATCGGCTAGATGATATGCATGTCTATAACTAGCAGAGGTTTGACAGGGTAGATCATTCACTTAGAGGACTCCGTTCCGATGTTGACATACTGCAGAGAGTCTAGTGGAGAAAGCACATGAGCAATATTGAGGCTGGGACAGTTCAAGGATTCCCGAACCACCCTAAATGGCCACCCACATATGACCCTAGCACCGAGCCTACCTCCTATCCTTATTAGCCGTTCTATAGCCAGTGCTATCCTAGGTACTGGGGACCCGGTCAGCAGAGCTCGGTTTCACCTCCTCTGATTTTTTGCATGGTTATTTGTCCTGGGACGGAACATAAAATTTGGTTTGGGGGGAGGATTTATGTATATTTGTATATTTTTTCTTAGTTTTTTTATTTTTGCTTAGTTTTTTTATTTTGTTTTATTTTTCTTCTTATTTTTTTACCTTTTTCTTTGGAGATTGGTTTGTTTTTTTTCCTTTTTCAGGATTTATTTCAAGTGGGATGTATTATTGATTCAGTACTTATTTGGACTCCTGTTAGGAATTGATAATGATTTGGTTAGATCATTCCAACTTCTCCTTCTCTTTGTTTTGTTTTGTGTCTTTAGTTAGCTTTAATTGCTTTCTTAGTTTAGTTTTACTGTTTTCTTAGGGTTATTGCATGGTTTGTACCATTCGTTAGGAATATGGGAGTTTACATGTGACAAAAAATATTGTACTATTTTCTTATTTTTAATTTTATAGAGAATTGATTTAATGGATTATTCGTGTCCCAGTTGAGTTTTATTGTTGGAATTGACTACTTCTGTACCCCTTGTGCTTATTTTGAAAACTTTATGACTCTTGATTGTGGATGGATCCACATGTGTGATTTGTTGGCTATGACTTGAATTTGATTGCTTGATTTCCTTTTATTGGTCAACTCTTTCAACCTTGCTTGGGTCTTGGACTTGAACTGTGTTAACGGGAGGATTTGAGCCACTTTTGAATATAATATCATCCATATTTTTTCTTTCATGTGTGCTTAGTTCCTGGTGCAATTATGATTTTGGGTTTGACATTAGATTCTAGTAGCTTTAGTTGTGGATTTTGTGTATGTTGCGCTTGATAAAAGGCTTTCATTTCTTCTTATGAGCCTTAGAGTTTCATTTCCTACATTTATATTTTCCTTTTGATTCTATGTTTTGAGCTTTTATCCCTTTCATTTGTATTTTTAGCCACATTACAAGCCTACTAGCCTTGCTAAATAATGCATTATATGCCCAAACTTGGTTTGGGGGAGTTGAAGTGGTTGTGATGTTGTTAAAGTAACTTTTAAAGGGTGTTATGAAGGATTGATGGTGAAATAGTTGGAAGTGTTATTGTTAGAAGTTTGATTATAAAGTTTCACATTTAAGGCTCTGTATACCAATGTCTAGGTCGTTGTAAGTTAATTAAAAAAAATCATATTTTATTCATGGCCTAGTTATGTATGTGTGATGATTATGTTTATTGTTTATTGAATTTTAAGCAAAAAAAAAAAAAAAAAACAAATCATTAAGAGTCGTGAAACTGTGTTTTATTATGCATGAAGAATAAAGTAAAAAAAATTATAAAAGCATAGTAAAGTTGAAAAAAAAATGAAATAAAAAGAAAGAAGTTTTAAGTTTGTGAAGTAGTGGTTGTTGATGGAATTATCAGATTTATGGTGTTGTTGTGAATTGTAAAGAAAGTTTGGTTTGATTTGGTTGAATTGGATGTTGGATAATGTTGATGATTTTTGAAGTTGTTAATGATTTTCCTTGGTTTTATATGCGTATACCCCGCATTCCACCACATTATCCCAAATTTTATCCTACCCATCACCCTAGCCACGTTATAAGCTTATTAAAGTCCTTTTATTTATCTTCGTGCACATGCTATGATTATTGTGAAGTGAATTCTTTGTCAAGGTCGTAGAGTATTAATTGCATTCCGAGTCGACATTTGGGATGAGTGGATACCTTTAAACACTTGCATGAGGTGTGAGGCGTGGGTTTCGGGCTCTTAAAATTGCATTTTAAACACATTTTGCATTGCATTCCATAAATTGCTTGGGAGGTGAGGGTTAGAGCTTCATTGTTATAAGCTCATCATTAATTGTGTGGAGTGACAACCCTTGAGCTACTCTAGTCATCGATTCATTAAACTTGTTTGGTTTTGTTTGACCCGTATTTAGGAAGGACGGTAATTGAATGCTTAATTAGCTGGCATTGATCCATGTGTCTTCGGATGTTCTCTTGAGTTATAATGCTTATTTTGTTTAATGGGGTGTAGTCAATTTTGCTATGTTTTGCTCGGGACGAGCGGACTACAAGAAAACAACAATTTTGCGACGGACAAATTCCGTCGCAAAACGTCCCTCGCTAAAATTTTTGTCGCAAATTTCCAAACATGCGACGGAATTTCCGTCGCAAATAATTTGTGACGGAATTGTTGAAGTTTGCGACGGAAAATTCCCTCGCAAATTTTCGACGGACAATTCCCTCGCAAATTTGTGACAGAATATTCCCTCGCAAAGTTAGCTATTTTGCGACGGAAAAATCTCTCGCAAACACTAGTAAGGCTTTTAGTACCTTTTTTGGGGCTATTAGTACCGTTTTTAGGGCGTTACTAATGGAGGCATTACTAATAGCTTTAACTATTAAAATCGTTTGTAAAAAACGTTACTAATATGTACTATTAGTACCGTTTTTCAAAAAAGGTACTAATAAGTACTATTAGTACCGTTTTTCAAAAAAAGGTACTAATAAGTACTATTAGTACCGTTTTTCTGAAAAACAGTACTAATAGGTATATTTATATATAAAAAAATGTTTTCAATTAATTTTACTAAATATAATTACTAAAAGTGATGGTTGTTACTAATATTATAAACAAAGTAATAATAGTCATTACAATAATGTCAAAAAATAAAATTTTATACAATTTGCTGAGCTAATTTTATACAATTTTTACTAAATAAAATTTTCCCGAAACACAAAGACTTGAAGACCCATCCACGCCTAAAGAACAGGCTATAGTAGTCCCATAGAATCTTAGTAACTCATTTCCATCTGCAAGACATCTTGGGTGCTTCTTAGGGAGTTTACTAGCCTTGCCCTTTACTAATTCACAGTATTCTTCAAATCTAGCTATTGTTTTCTGAGTGTTGTGAACTTTTAACACTCTCTCTATTCTACCACAATGGTTCTCTGACTTAAGCCAGCTTGTTCTGCATATTATTTCAACTATTTTCCTTGACGAATCACCTTCCACAAGCTCAGTAACTGCAGTAAACATCAGTATATTCAATTCAAATGAACAATCTCAATCTACATAACTATCAAGTCATTAATACTACATAGTCTCAAATTTCATATTAATAAACCAAGACACATAGTGCAAATAGGTAATCAAACAATGTGACATTAAGGCTTAAGTTGATTGAATGGCTATAATTTCAAAGGTACTGAACAGATTTTCAAGGATTTTATACAAAGAGCAAAATCAGCTGAAAAATGAGCAAATTGAGTAAAAATTGTAATTAAGTGATTAAAATTGTTCTAAATATCCTAATGATAGAACAGAACACAAGTTTAAGTTCTAAGATTAATGCCATTTTTCTATTGAGAATAACTGAATAACATTAGCAAATGTGACATTGTTGGTTTATACAACCGACCTCATTCTCTTCGAGATTAAGGCTTTTAGTACCATTGCTATACTTTTCAGCAAAAAACAGCTGAAAAAATAAGAAAAGCCAAAGAAACCCAAGGTCCTGTAAACTAAGCAAAGTAGAGAAAAAAAGGAGCCAAAGGCAAAAGTTCTCAAAAATCAAAATAAAACTTTTCCAAGAAGGATGTTTAGAAGCTGAAAAACAGGGAAAAAGTGGAAAATCAAACTTAACCACTTTACAATAAAGCAATCAACTTTTGTAAAGAACAAGCAAAACCATCTAATTATATCCTTTAAAACATCAATTAACAACCTTAAACAAACAAAATTAAAACATGAGATAACTTAATTAGTAGCTTACCAGCATGATTAGAGAGATGATGAGCTTCAAGAGCATCCCATTTGTTAAACTGTTCTTTACATTTATAACAAGTCAATTGAGCAGTAGTAGTAGAACAAGAACCACTTGAATCAATCTCAAGCGAAAATCGCTTACTCGAATTAACCCCAGTACAAAAGAGACTATGCACATTACCTGTATCAACTGTCAGAATAGCTATGGTTTCTCGGGTATTTGATCGACGTTGCTTTCTATCTCCTCGACAACTGGACTGTGTAACCTCCTGTTACACCTGTTCAACCTGCTTTCAAGTTGAACCTCCTGTTCCAGTTGTTCAACCTACTTTCAAGGAAAACTACTTTTAGTATACAACCTGCTATCAGCAATTCAGCATAAGACTTCTGATTCTTATACAATAATTTTTTCTATATATTTCATTCCATGCAAACTCTTTAACAAGTTAATTAACAAGTGATGTGTGAGTCCGACACTCCAATCAAACCCTAGCACTCAGACTGGCCGCATCAGCTTATGGCAGTATCGAGAGTCAAGACAGGTTTTGCAGATTTCTATAGTAATAGTCTTTAGAACTCTAGAGGAGATGGGATGAGAAATGAATTGACAAAAGCAAAACGAAGCACCCACAAGTAAAAGAAACATATTCTTGCACTTAGTTGTCAACGGTTGTCTTGCTTCACCATTTCCATTAATGCAGTCTCTAGCTCCTCCGCTCTGGCACCACAATCAGTAGGAACAAATTCAACAAAAGAACCAAGAAATTTCTCAAATATGAGTAGATAGGCCCATTCTTTTCATTTTCATCGCAAGAGAATATTTAGTTTTAGCTTAATTGCTTGAATCATAGTAAATCGAACAATCATGAATTAAGGGATGAATTCCGAAGTTACAACAATAAAGAGTGAAACAATAATTGAAATTTTTCAAGCAAGAGTCAGCAATCATCTTAAAGCACTATGGGGCCATTTGATTCACTACCATGTAATTGGAGAGGCTGAATAAACTTGGGGGATTTAGTACGTTTAATTTGCAAATTGAATCTCTACTTAGGAAGCCTTCCTCTTCTTTTTTTTTTTTATAATCGCTATAAGAATATGCCATACAAATTTTTAGCTCCATTTTTATAACCCGTGGCTTTGGACATAACCATTAATCATCGGCTCGCTTTTGATGCAAACATATGGATATAAACAAGAAGCTTAGCAGAAAGACTTTTAGGAAAATATATGATCAACATGAAAACATGCATCAATTAAAACATGTAATACAACATCAAAAGTAAAAACAGAGTTATGAAGTAAATTAAACAGTTAGAGCACAAACATCAGTACAGAACTTAACAGAAATCTAACTAGAAACTTTTACAGTCAAATAGAAATCAAGTGATCAAAAAAGTTATGTTATAACAACAATAAACCTACAATCTTTAACATCAGACAACATTAGCCCTAACCTTTCATTAATTGCAATATGATCTAACAAATCAAAATTTATACATAGTATACAATAAAACCAAAAAGAACAAAATTCAAACAAAAAGGGAACTTTTTTCTCAAAAAATTAACAACACCCCAGAAATCATGTAAGCTTTTTACTAATCAAACAGTGAACTTACATGATTACAGAATTCAAATTAATCAAAAACCCTATCAATTAAAACAACCAAAATTCAAGAAAAATACAATTAAAATCAAGAAAACAATAAAGTAAACAAATTAATGCAGCAAATTAAATTAAAAGAGAAAAAAGAGGGGAAATTTACTGTCAAGAAAAGTAGCAAGTGAAGTAGAAAGGAAAAGATCTTCAGGAGAACCAGACCAAGATCTATACCATTGCAATTATTTATCGAAAAACTTACCAACAAGAAAAGCACCGACGACGGAAGGCGGAGGCGAGAATCTGCGGCGGACCGACGAAGGAGAAGCAGAATGGTGGTGGTGGCGAACCGAAGAAAGAGAAGCCGAATGGTGGTGGTGGCGAACCGAAGAAGAAGAAGAAGGAGAATGGCGAAGAACAAGGAGGGTTTTTGGGTCAATTAATGAAAGAAGCAGAAGGGCAAAGAAGAAGGAGAATGGCGAAGAAGGAGGGTTTTTGGGTTAGGTTAGTTTGTGGGAGAAGGGAGAATGGCGAACAAAAAGAAGTGATGTGTCGTGTTGGTTTAATTTTTTGGCTACAAAATAGAATAAGGGTTTGTCGATTTTTTGCGAGGGAATTTTGAATTCCGTTGCAAATTTGCGAGGGATTATTCGGTAGCAAAAATAAAATTCCATCGCAAAAAATATTTGGTCACCTGATTTGGATTTTCACTTATTTGCGACGGCTATTTCCGTCGCAAATAAGGGGATTTCCAATGCAAAAAAATCCGTTGTTATTTTCCTGTTTTCTTGTAGTGAGCAAAGGTTCGATTTGGGGGAATTTGATGTGTTTTATGTTGTGTTTTATCCTCATTTTCGATTGATTCTTGTGCTAAATAGTTAAGTTTGTGGCTTTTTTTATTAAATTGTGTCTTTCTATATTAAGTTATTTTTTGGAACGGTTTTAGCATCTTTAGTTGACTTTTAGAGCTCTTTACGGTTATTTTATACTTTTTCGGTTGTTACCCGTGGTTTTTGATTTTGTTTTATGTGTTACAGGAGCGTAATAAGTTAAAGAGTTATGAAGTCATTAGAAGCTAGAACGAGTCAAAATGTGCTTGCCTCGGAATGCGTGCCAAGTTTACCACAATTAGACCACTGAATAATAGGCAAAAATGAACGAGATTCGAAGAAATCGAGCGAAGAACTCAAGAAAATCGTCATTATGATGCTCATTATAAATGATGCGGGCACAGCCCCTTAAGTGATGATTGATCTATGCGCCTGCAACATAGATCAGGCTTTTCACGGATCGCAAACCACACGACATGCGGGCACAGGGAAGAGTTCGGTTTTGACTTATGCAGGCGCAGCTAGCGTGTTTGACGCTCTGATCGGCTTTTCTTCGCGGTTTTTGCTCGTGGGTTTATTTTAATTAAAAGCCCTAATCCTATAAATACTCTATGTAAAGGGGGCATGACCCTAACTAGTTTTTGGCATATTTTTAGACTTAGGAATACTAAAACTCTTTTGACTCTAGAATTTAGAAGCAATTAATTTGTTCTTGAAGATTCAATTTCAAATAATGCAATTCAATTATTCTTTTGAGTAATTTCTTTCCTTATACTTTTTAATTATTTTTAATTCATGAATCTCTTTAATTTCTTAGTTTAGAGTTTAGTTCAATTAATTTTGTTATTTTAGTTCTTAATTTAGTTTTATTAGTAATTAATTTAGTTTTAATTCTAGTTTTTATTGGTTTATGATTATGAATATGTTATTTAAATTTGTTCTTGTTTTAGTTCCTTTAATCATGTGTGAGTAGTCTTTTTCTCTAGGGTTACGGGATCTATGATCATGTTATGAGTTTATTTTATGTTCATTAAATAATTCTTGGCTTTTAATTGAATTCCTATTATTGATTTCTATTGATTGCAATTAGATTGTGGCCAGATTTAATTGTAAGTTAGGTTATTGTTGAAATCAAGGCCGATAGGTAAGATTACCACAATTAGACCACTGAATAATAGGCAAAAATGAACTTATGCGAGCGAGAGTCGGTAAAGGAGTTTTGAGGGAGTCTAAGTTGGAGAGAATTAGTGAGCCCTAGTTCAATGAGTGCCAATGAATTGATTAGTGAGTGTTTAATGAGTTTGTTGATTGATCATAGTGAACCGATTGCCCTAGGTTTCCTTCATAAGAGTTTAATTCGTAATTTCTTGTCATTTTCCTTAGTTTTAGTGTTAGTCTTCTCAGTTTTAGTAGTCTTTTACTGAACTTTCCACAAAGGCCCCTTACACATTTTAGACTTTTTAGAACTAATAGGATTTAATAGCTTCCCTGAGGATTCGATCCTTACTTCCCTAGCTATATTAGTTAGTGTTGTTTGGTTATTTTTGAGAGGTGCGTGATAGCCTTGTTCAGCTGCGCAACCCAATGTCAACTTCTTTCCCTACCAAAATCACAGAAGGATAAGATACAATGATACATCAACAAGAGTATCACGAACAATATTATGTCAATGTTTAATACCAACAACACCAGCACAAGACACAACACAATCTCCATAAATTTCTCCTTCAAACACCCTAGAGGTCGAGAACAAGCGAAGCAAGGTGTCAAAATGGAGAACAAAGGAACACCCAATGGGTAACAGAGGACACAATAGTAAGACTTAGCATTCATAGTTTGACCCAAACTAGAGACTGGGACAGCTCTAAGCCGATCATAGGTGATAGGTGTGCTCATCATGATGAGATGATGAGATCTCCATAATGTAAACTAGCGAGGAGATAGAGAAAATGTGGATTATGCAGAAGCAACAACCTTAGTGAAGTATATATCTGCCAATTTATTCATGAGTTAGGGGGCTTCGATCTCATTTGAACTACTCAAAAGGTCAGTCTCTATAGTCCTATATTATTGTTATTGTTGTTGTTATTGTTATTGTTATTGTCATTTTCATTGTCATTGTCATTGTCATTGCTATTGATATTTTCAGATTATACGACTCTTAAATTATGAGTACATATACACGATTCTTACGAAATCTGCCCTGATCGTCTTACGACTAAGATTACAGATTTAAGATTAAACTACCTTGATTCATACGAATCTTAGAAATTCATGATAATAATGGCATCAACCCCGGTTTTTTTTGACAAAGTGCAAAAGATCAAGCTCAACTCAAAGTTGATAACTTAGCCCTAGCAATACATTGGGCCCGTAGAGGCATAATACAAACACTACTAGTCAACATACAAAAAGGACAATTACTACAACTACTAACATGTAAAATCACAAGTTTCCTTGGTTGTTGGGGAAAATCAGGCATGAGAATAGGTTTTGATTTTCGTTTAGCGTCACTCTGATATCTTTGGTGGGTAAGATTCTTTGCATGAGATTGATCTTTACGATCTTCCATAGCTTTAACTTTGAACCTTCACTGACACAAATGGTTGGGAGAATAAAAAGGAGAGTTCCTACGATCCGCACTACCGTTCCTTTTGCCCTCCTATTTCTCTTGACCGTGCTTAGACCTTGAATTCTATTACTCTTGTCTAAAATTAAATTGAAGACAATGCCTCCTTGCTCATAGGGGATAAATGGCGAGTATTGTACCTTGGGAGTACTACAAATTGATTGGATGGTATCAACTCCCTCAGGTTGGTTAACTTTAAAAGGTAATTTTTCGTCGCATTGGTTTAGTGACTGATCATATAAATTGCCACCTACCTCTTCTTTAAACTCGCTTTTGAGTCTAGGAATGGAGAGAGATGAGTTACTGACTTGGTTCTCTCCTTCCTTAGTTGTGATCTTTTGAGAACCCATATCTCTAATGCTTATAACTACCCCAGCTTTTGGATTGCAATAGCCCAAGGTTTTCCCTTTTGGTTTAACTTAGAATAGTCCCTCTTGGAGATATTAAGAAATGACCCTTGATGCCTTTGGTTGTAGAATTGATGTTTAGATCCCGTCAGAGTGTGACTTTTGACACACATCTTGCTCTAATCTGCATCTTTCATCTTAACTTCATTTGACTTCTCGACTTCAATACTTCCTTCGGCTTCCTTCAACTTCCTTCTTTTGGCTTCCTTCATCTCAACTTCCTTTAATTTTACATCCTCCACAATCTCATGCATTTCCTCCCTCGAATTATCTTTTTCAACATTATCAAGGTCACTTAAAGCGTCACCTTCATCTTCAACTTCTAACATCTCCTCTCCGATAACAACCTTTGTGTTGTCATTAAGATAATCCATCTCCTTAAAAAACCTATCTTTCACCTCACCTAGTTTATTTCCTACCTCTTGATTTGAAGGGTAAAAAACATAGGCAAGCTCGAGATTTGAGACAACTAAGTCATACCTTTCTAACTCTACAACTGCAAAGGCTCTACGAAACAAAACTGTAACATGAGTTGGGCTATGATTTAAAACAATGATACAAACTTCATGTAACATAGGTTGTACTACATCAACTAATGAAACAGTAAAAACCGTTTGCGAATTGTATCTTAAAATGCATCAAGTTCAAAATCAAATACTCCTTATATGACAACCAATATAAGTGTGTTAAATTCATGTAACGTAGGTTATACTACCACACCTTCAAACATCGGTCTAAGCTTTATCCATACCACTAATAGCATCATCGTTAACACCAACAACACCATTACCATCATCATCATTATCATCGTCGACATCTTAATCATCATCATCACCATCTGTCATTTCTTCTTCCACATCACTTTCTATTCGATTAACATACCAAAGTTTTCATGCAATGCGACACATAACTTTGCACATAGCTCTGTTGCATTTTCATTTAACATATCAAAATCTGCTACTCCTTGAACATGTGTATTATGCTGAATGATTGATATTCCAAGCCTTTGCATTCTAAAGGAATTACGAAGTGTGAAAATAGAAATAATAATTGTCATTTGGTTTTAGAGTGTTGTCAGCGACATATTATACAACATTTTCCATCTTTCTTGGCTGACAAAAAGAACATTCAACTTTCATTCATAGTGAGGATTGAAGATGATAGAAATGCTCTTTCATTCCTCTAGGTGGATTTTTTTTAAGTCTGGCATACGACAATTATATCCTGAATATGGAGACAAATATATAGTAGTGTTCGGGTATCCCGAGTCGACTAAATAATATTTACCTTCAATTACGTTTATAAATCAAACATGGTGAGCATTGTGGGTTCTTTTTTTTTCGTTATGGCAATTGTGTTTTTTTTTTAATTAAAGAAGAGTATTATACATTTAACTATTCCTAATTTGCAATTTCTAACATTTTAGGCATTTTCCTTTTTCACCACTTTATCCATTATTATTGTTGGTGTTGGTGTTGGTGTTGTTGTTGTTAGTGTTGGTGTTGTTGGTGTTGTTGTTATTGGTGGTGGTGGTGTTGCTGGTGTTGGTGTCGTTGTTGTTAGTGGTGGTGGTGGTGTCGTTTTTGGTGTTGGTAGGGATGAGCACCGGTCCAGAACCGGATTGGACCAGGGTCGGTAAATCGAAATCTTGAAAAAAGTTGGACTTGGGGCCGGAACTGAATTGATTCCGGTCCAGACCTTGCTGAAAATTCAGGTTCAGTCCTGGGCCAGACCTATTAAACCTGTTATTTATTTTTATTTTTTGCTCTTTTAATTGAAAAATTCAATAAAAAACCTATCGTACATGTTGGACCGGTTGGACATGTTGTGCATTGAGCTCTTACTAACTTATCTTAGAGACTTAGACTTCAAACATAATAACATAAGATCCAAATTAACGGCATACAATCTAATTAGTTGCGATTACAAACATCAAAGTTCTCAAATACTTTCAACTACATTACAACTTTACAAGTTCACCACTGGTAAGTAATAACACATTACACAAATTTCAATCCCATTAATATAATAACATAACTAAACCCGTTTTGGAATAATATTCTTCCTGAATAAGCTCCGGCATAACCAAACCTGTTTTGGAATAACAAATTTCACCACTTGTAAGTAATCTGAAATTGAAAGGTGAAAACACGTTTTGGAGGTATATAGACATAAGAGACATTTAGTTATTAATTTTTGAAAAGAAAAAATATATATTTTTAATAATTATTCCGGTCCTCCACTCCGGACATGAAAACCCTGGTTTTGGACCGGACCGGACCGAAAGACCAACACCCCTAATTTTTTTGGACCTAGACCGGAATCAGCGGTCCAGTCCGATTTCAGGTCCAAACCAGACCTTTGGTCAGCCTTAGGTGTTGGTGTTGTCGTCGTCGTTGTCGTTGTTGTTGTTGGTGGTAGTGGTGTTGTTGTTGGTGGTGTTGTTGTTGTTGGTGCTGGTGTCGTTGTTGGTGTTGGTGTTGGTGGTGGTGGTGGTGGTGGTGGTGTTGTTGGTGGTGTTGGTGTTGTTATTAGTGTTATTGTTGTTGTTGTTGTTGTTGTTTCTGTTGCTGTTGTTGTTGTTGTTGTTGTTGAAATCGAGACCAAGAGGTAAGTTTACCACAATAAGACCACCCAATAATAGACAAAACAAGTTTATGTGAGCGAGAGCCGGTAAAGGAGTTTTGAGGGAGTCTAAGTTCGAGAGAATCAGTGTGTTAATTGTTCATGGTGAACTTTAGTGAATTATTGGTTTTTATTTCATGAGTTTATTAATTGTTCATGGTGAACCAATTGTTCTACGTTTTTTAAAGTCTAAATGTTTATTTTCGATTATTTTCCGTAATTTCTAGTCAATTAGCTAAGAAAAATCAACCCAAGCCCCTTAAACAGTTTTTACTTTTTAGAACTAATAGAATTGAATAGCTTCCCTAGCCTATGGATTTGATCCCTACTTCCTTAGCTACATTAGTTAGACTTGTTTGGTATATTTTTTAGAGGTTTGCAATAGCCTGTTCAAGCACCATGTTCCATTTCCCCATCACCACTTTCTTAGTTCCTTTTTATCTTTACTAACCATATTCAATGAAAATCAATTCAATAAAAATCAAAACCAAACAAAAGCCCACCACAAAATCCAGATTTTTAGATTGAAATTACCAAAAAAAATTTTAAAAATTAAAACCCAACTGAAGAGTTGAGATTTACCAAAATATGACTTATAAAACCACTTACTCACCTACCATAAAAATTATCCATACCCACAAACCACCCACCACCACCCACAATGGCCACAAGCCCAACTACCCACAAATCAAGAGCTATTCAGAGAGAGAGAGAGAGAGAGAGAGAGAGAGAGGTGAGTGGTGGTGGAGAAGAGAGAGGATGTTTGATGATGGTTAAGGAGAGAAAAGAGGTGGTTGATGGGTGCCATGTTATTTGTTGACGATGGGTTTTGACCATTATTTCTTGAAGTAAGAACCTTTGGTTATTGAAAAGGATCTTTGTGTCTATTGTACTCCGTATTGCATTTCCAAATTCGTAATCGCACTAGTTTAGTAACTTAATAATTGTGGACGCCCCAAAAAATCAGGTTTCCACGAGTTGAGTATGCCAAGGGTCATCGCGTAGGGTAAGTAACCTTAGCTTAGCTTGGAGCGAAATTCTAATAGAAGCCACAACCGCACTTCGTAGAGTCTTACGGAACCAAATCATTGCGTTCTCACCGGCCAAGTTGAGGTGCGTCGGCTTCCCAATAGTTAGGTCATGCACCAGTTTCATGGGTTCGAGGACGAGGTTCAGAATACAAGACTCCGCCACGTCATGTGGTCCTCTACTAGATCTCTTTTGTAATCTCAACATATGATGTCTAGCAACATTAAAACTTTTTAGTCTTTATCGGTGCACTGCAAAAGTGCTTACTAGGCGAGTTAGGCTTAATGCACACATCATCTGACTAAGAATGGTGATCACTTTATTTATCTCATGTTTATTCCTATTCAAGATTCGAACCTCTTTAGATTCATGTAACTTTATGTGATTAAACTAATCCGGTCTTTTATTGTTATCTTAATCTACGTGAAAAATTGTGATCATGGCTTAGATACAAGCACAAATAAATATGGGAAGCGATAAAACATGTTAGAAAAGCTTAAATGCACATAAAGATCATGTCATCATGTTATTTGCAAGAAACACTAAATTTCATGTAATCATGCTCATAAAGCTTTTAAAACATGTTGTCATGCTCAAGCAAATAAACTTTAAACAAGCTGCATTATCATGTAATCATGCTCACAAAAGTTATAAAAACCTAAGCATGATTCTTTCTATTTTCCTTTGTTTTGTTACATCTCAAATCATCTATTTATTCAATATTTTATGAGTTAAAAATAAAGGTGATGAGGAGGTTTCGAAAGCTAACTTGAATGTATCTAATAATAATAATAATAATAATAATAATAATAATAATAATAATAATAATAATAATAATAATAATAATAATAAGAGAGGACTTGATGAAGAAGAGCTTGGAGAGAATGATTTATGGTGGCCTTATATTAGATACATTTCGCGCTAGCGTCGAAACGGACTTGAGATTGCGTTCAAGAATCCAAAACCCGAATATGACCCGAATACGAAGAAGAAGAAGAAGATGATGATCATGATCATGATGATAATAATAATAATAACTAATAATAAAATTAATAGACTTAAAGAGAATAATGTGGCTGAAATGACAAAACTAAAGAAAATAAAACGTTTTGGTGATTTTTTTTCATGATTTTAAAAGATGGAGGAGATGAAGATTTAAAATAAATTAAAGAATTTATGGAAGAATGTCCAAACTCTTTACTTTCTCACGAATTTCTCTCAAGCTTGCAACATTTTCGGATTCTCAGCTGCACACTCACGTCACTTCAAGATGTTGAAATGGGGGAAATGAAGGGGGCATTTATATAGGGAAATTTTCTGAAAAATGAGGCGGTGCCGTGCATGTGGGCCTAGGGCTTGCACTGGGGCGCAACAGTGTGCGCCCCTGCGCACAGTACCATTCCTTTTTTTTTCCGGAAATTTCGCTGATATTCCTTGTTGTACTGGGTCTTGGGGAGTGTGTTTGCTTACGCTTAGGGGTGTTAATGATGCGAGTCGATCTCGAGTATCATTGAGCTCGACTCGAACTCGAAACTTAAAACTCTAGCTCGACTCGAGCTCGAAAGCTTGCGAGCTTTGAAATGGAGCTCAAACTCGACTCGGTAGGTGCAAGGTGAGCTCAGCTCGAACTCGAGCTTGAATCGAATGAAGCTCAAACTCATAATAATGAGTAACCTTAAAATAAATTTATCATAATTGTTTTTAGAAGTAACTAATAGAAATAGGAGATTACATAATTATCTTAATTAAAAACTTCCAAATTCATGTAGTTATGTGCTAAATAAATATTTTACAATTTTAAGAAATTTAG
Source organism: Suaeda aralocaspica (assembly GCA_016808085.1). Lineage (NCBI taxonomy): Eukaryota > Viridiplantae > Streptophyta > Magnoliopsida > Caryophyllales > Amaranthaceae > Suaeda > Suaeda aralocaspica. Next base: position 587,619 of record PYUH01003999.1, on the reverse strand, counting down.
AACAAATTTGAGCATATACATGGAACTACTGCATTAATCCTCCAAGGAAAAACTTCCAGTTGGTATGTTGCATCTATGAAATTGTCATGGTATTCATTTCATCGATAGGCACAGGAATGATGATCTCCTTTGGTTGAATCTCATCTTTATTCTACAATATCAAATGCAAGCTATTACTTATATAAAAATAAAAATAAGATACAGTAATTATCTAATATTAATAAGCAATACTTCATACCTTGTTCTTTCTTTTCACTCCATGAAGAGATCTACACCAATCACCTGTGCACTAAGATAATCTTAACATTCTGTGTTCATCATCCAAAAACAAGGAACAAATTTTCATATGATTGCACTAAGATAATCTTAACATTAATAATCAATAAAAATACCCACCCATACTTCCTTGATTAGTAGAACTGCTGATATGTTTTGAATTGTTGATTAGTCCACCCACAATAATCGTTTTATTGAAGACGAAGAACCATTTCCTTGATTCATTCTTCTTTTCTTTTTGTTGTGTCATGTTTTGAATTCTTTATTTTTATTCAATTAAATTAGTAGAACTGCCAGAAACAGGAAAACCAACACTAGCATTGACATACTGGTCTAATGCAGTACCTCTCCCCTGAGAAGGTCTGTAACCTCTAGACTGAAAAACATCAGATCTAGTCACCTTGTACTTCTTTCCTTATGGGTTCTATCCGGAAAGCTCCCGATGACATGAAAGACTTAAGGCCCATTATTACTGTAATTTTTATTACCATTCACCATCATTCATATATAATTTGCTATACTTGCTATACATACATAATAAAATACAAAAAAAACTAAAACTTGATTAAATTTGAACATAAGATCTAATTATACATACCATCGTTGTTGGTTTGACACCTTGATAGATCGATTTAGCGCCCAAATCCGTTAAATATTTGACAAGTGTTTGCATCCAAATAGAAAACGAATCTGGTTGTCAATTCCTGGTGATGAGGCTATCGCACACCTATCAAAAATAAACCAAACGACACTAACTAATGTAGCTAGGGAAGTAAGGATCGAATCCTTAGGGAAGCAATTGAACTCTATTAGTTCTAAAAAGCTTAAACCGTACAAAGGGCCTTGGTCGAAAAATGTTGATTAACTAAGTGACTACTAATTAACTACTAATTAATTACGGAAAAGACGAAGATTAAAACCAATAAATGAAGCCTAGGGTCATTCGGGTCACCAAGAACAACTAATGGATTCACTAACAAAGACGTTCAATCTCACAACTATCATCAAATTAGAGCTCACTAATTCTCTCGAATTTAGACTCCCTCGAAACTCATCTAGCGGCTCTCGCTCATGCCTAGCCTAATTCCGCCTATTATTCAGTGGTCTTATTGTGGTATTTTTTACCTCTCGGCATCAAATTCGACAATTACCAAAATTACAACTAAATCTGCGCACAATTCAATTGTAAACGAAAAACCCAAAAATAGGAATTTGACTACTAATTGCGAAATTGAGACAACCTAATTTAATTAGTCCATTAATTAGTCAAGGTTTCCCTAACCCTAGAAATTTGACTACTCACTCATGATTATGAAAATTAAAGCAAACATAATTGTAAAATTCATAATTGAATTCATGAAGTAATTGACCAATAAACTAATTAACATCAACAATTAACTAAATTAATTAGACTAAAGAAACTAGAAAGCATAAATTAAACTAAAATAAAGAACCAAAGTAAAAGAATTACCAAATTGAAGAATAAATTGAAGACTTAAATTGAATTGAAATTTTATTGTTAAGAACAAAAACCCTAATTCCCAAATTAATTTGAGAGAGAAAAAGTGCTTAAAAATAATACCTAAGAGTCTAATTCTAAATTATGAAAAGCATAAGTTCTTTTGCCTAGAAAGTCGTGCCTATTGTACCCAAAGTTGGGCTTACAAAGCCTAAGTACGAAGAAAATAAAAGAAAAAGAAAAGTTCCAGAAAAACGGCTGATGCGGGCGCATAGGAGATTTATGCGCCCGCATCAACCTCCCAGAAGCCTTCTCTGCTGAAATCCTCATTAAATGCGGGCGCATAAGGCTTTTATGCGGCCGCATAAGGTACTCAGAAGCTGTTCTTTTTTTCTTTTCTTCTTATTTCTTCAATACTTGTTTACATAGCTTTTTGGCACGCACTTCCATGCATCTTCATTCTTATCCCGTCCAAGCTTTCCGGCTTCGTTCCGAGCCTCGGTTTCCGTGTTCCCGAAATTACAAAACACACCAAAACCGAGCATAACAACCGCAAATGATAAAATCAAACTAAAAAGCTCTAAAATTGCCGGAAATCAATCAAACTTGGCGAAACACTTCAAATTAGCTAAAGAACACCAAATGAGCTAAAATAAAGCCAAGATAACAACCACTAGGCATAAAATTGGCCCGAAACAAGGGGGAAAAACACAATAAAAACCGCACATATCAAATTCCCCCAAGCCAAGCCTTTGCTCGTCCCGAGCAAAGATAACGAAATGACTTTCGCCCCATAAAAACATAAGCATCACAACTCAAGGATCCTTCCGAGTTTACTTAGATCAAAGCAAGTCAAATGCTACACATTCCTAAGCAAAAGTCAAACAAAGCCAACCAAGCAAGTTTAATGAATCGACGACTAGAATAGCTCACGGGTTGTCACTCCACACAATTGAGCATCTAACAATGTAGCTCACCCTCACCACCCAACCATAAGAAAATGGAATGCAAATGCAATAAAGTGTTTAAATGCAAGTTTTGAGGAGCCCAAATCCACATCTCACACCTCATGCAAGTGTTTAAAGGTATACACTCAATCCTAAAGTCGACTCGAAATGCAATTAATACTCTACGACCTTGCCAAAAGACTCTTCCACAATCAACCAAAGCATGCACATGAAGATCAAAGAGGACTTTATAAGCTTGTAACGTAAGGCTAGGGTGAAGGGGTAAGATAAATTTGGGATAATGTGGCTGAAAATGCGGGGTATACGCATATAAAACATCGGAGACTCACCAACACATCATACAATAACATCAATGTCTCCCATCATCCAAATCCAACCGAATCAAACCAAACTTTTAGAATTTCAATCACTTCACACCTTTATTTTCATTCAAAGCACAAATATAAACTAAATTCAAGCTTTTCCTTCATTTACTTCAATTTCAACTTGTTTTTCTTCCTTTTCTTCTTTCATCGATTCTTTTTTTTTCCTTCTTTTTTTTTCACTTTAGTTTCACGACTCTTAATAGTTAGCCATTAAGACCAAACTATCACACGTACATAACCGGACTCCAAATCACATTTAGAAACCAACACATTGTGTTTTAAAACACAATTCCAGTCATTGGTACGCAGAGCCTTAATGTGAAACTTATAGAACCTCCTGTACATCAAAATTTCACAATTTCACCTAATCCTCCAAATACACCATCACAACAATCAACAACCACAACAAACCACAATGCAACTCCCCCAAGCCAAGCTTGGGCATACAATATGTCAGCAAACACCGTGGCCAAAAAGGGTTGTAATGCGGTTAAATTTTGTGAGGGATATAGGCTTAAGAAAACACAGGATCAAGGGGAAAAATGTTCAGCATGAAAAATCCTAATAATGTATCTGGAAGCTCTAAAAACAATTGAATCCTCTTATCATGCGCAACATGCACAAAACCTCAATTAAAAGTTACTAAAGTCCAAAGGCAAACCCAAGATCATAAATGCACCAGGAACTAACCACACATGAAAAGAATACAATTTAATGTAGCCTATAAGATCAAAAGTGGCTCAAATCCTCCCGCTAACCAGTTCAAGTCCAATACCCAAGCAAGGTTAGACAGAGTTGACAAATACAAGGAATGCTAGCAATTTAAGACTAAGTCATGTCCGGCAAATCACATAAGTAAACTCATCCAAATACAAGAATCATGAAGTTTTAGAAAATTTAAGCAAATGGGTAATGAAAATCAAATCAACGAAAAAACCGGGACGAGCAGCTAGCCAATCACAATAAGAATTCTCTTTTTAAAGCTGACTACATTAAACTAGGAAAGCAGTACAGTTTTTTGGTTACATGTAAACTCCCGGCCTTAAGGGACGGTACAAACCATGTAACGGTCCTACAAAAGCAGTAAAAACTACACTAGAAAGCAGAAAAAAAAAAAAAAACTAAGGCTAAACAGCTATCCCCAAAACATACAAGTACAAGCAAAAGGAGAACAGAGTTTAGGAACATCTAACCCAATAAATCAACCAAAACCGTAAATCCAATATCAGAAGTCCTAGTCCTGCTCCGAATGTCATATCTGCAAGGGAAAAGAAACCAAAACCAAGTCCAAAAAGAAAAATAGAAAAAAAAATAAAAAAAACAAACTGTTTACAACTAATTACAACCTAAACAAGAGTAACTAATCACCCCCCAAGCCAAACATTGTCCCGTCCCGGGATACATAATCAATAAAAATGGGGAGGGGAATAGAAGCTGCAGACCGTCCTACTGCTGCCTGGGCCCGCCATAAGGAGGAAACTGGGAGTAGTAGTGGTGGAGTGGGTAGGATGTGGGGTCCACATTAGGGTCGTACTGGGGTGGCCAGTTAGGGTGGTTGGGAAATGGTTGCACGTGGCCCTGGTCGACATGGTGCAGGTGCTCTCTCCACTGGACCCGCTGCAGATGATCCACATCGGTTCGGAGACCGCGGACACTATCATCTAATCTGTCAAACCGATGTCCGTATTGCTCGAACCGCTGGTCGATCTGATCGAACCGCTGAGTGTTGTAGGCATGCATTTCGTCCAGGCGGTTCATCGGTGGGGTCATGTCAAAGGCGCCCTGGGGAGGTAGGAGTGGCGGAGCTGGGTGTTGAGGAATGTCCTCCTGAGGGACACCCCCCGCCTGCTGCATTACTTGGGCCATTCTAAGGGCCCTCTTCTCGGCATCCGTCCTCTCAACTAGTGGGATAGGGTCTGGGGGAATNCCTAGGGTCATTCGGGTCACCAAGAACAACTAATGGATTCACTAACAAAGACGTTCAATCTCACAACTATCATCAAATTAGGGCTCACTAATTCTCTCGAATTTAGACTCCCTCGAAACTCATCTAGCGGCTCTCGCTCATGCCTAGCCTAATTTCGCCTATTATTCAGTGGTCTTATTGTGGTATTTTTTACCTCTCGGCATCAAATTCGACAATTACCAAAATTACAACTAAATCTGCGCACAATTCAATTGTAAACGAAAAACCCAAAAATAGGAATTTGACTACTAATTGCGAAATTGAGACAACCTAATTTAATTAGTCCATTAATTAGTCAAGGTTTCCCTAACCCTAGAAATTTGACCAATAAACTACTCACTCATGATTATGAAAATTAAAGCAAACATAATTGTAAAATTCATAATTGAATTCATGAAGTAATTGACCAATAAACTAATTAACATCAACAATTAACTAAATTAATTAGACTAAAGAAACTAGAAAGCATAAATTAAACTAAAATAAAGAACCAAAGTAAAAGAATTACCAAATTGAAGAATAAATTGAAGACTTAAATTGAATTGAAATTTTATTGTTAAGAACAAAAACCCTAATTCCCAAATTAATTTGAGAGAGAAAAAGTGCTNGATTGAATTGAAATTTTATTGTTAAGAACAAAAACCCTAATTCCCAAATTAATTTAAGAGAGAAAAAGTGCTTAAAAATAATACCTAAGAGTCTAATTCTAAATTATGAAAAGCATAAGTTCTTTTGCCTAGAAAGTCGTGCCTATTGCACCCAAAGTTGGGCTTACAAAGCCTAAGTACGAAGAAAATAAAAGAAAAAGAAAAGTTCCAGAAAAACGGCTGATGCGGGCGCATAGGAGATTTATGCGCCCGCATCAACCTCCCAGAAGCCTTCTCTGCTGAAATCCTCATTAAATGCGGGCGCATAAGGCTTTTATGCGGCCGCATAAGGTACTCAGAAGCTGTTCTTTTTTTCTTTTCTTCTTATTTCTTCAATACTTGTTTACATAGCTTTTTGGCACGCACTTCCATGCATCTTCATTCTTATCCCGTCCAAGCTTTCCGGCTTCGTTCCGAGCCTCGGTTTTCGTGTTCCTGAAATTACAAAACACACCAAAACCGAGCATAACAACCGCAAATGATAAAATCAAACTAAAAAGCTCTAAAATTGCCGGAAATCAATCAAACTTGGCGAAACACTTCAAATTAGCTAAAGAACACCAAATGAGCTAAAATAAAGCCAAGATAACAACCACTAGGCATAAAATGGCCCGAAACAAGGGGGAAAAACACAATAAAAACCGCACATATCACCTGGCCAGCTTCAACTAAACATACGTCTGCTGCCGCGGAAACAGCCAAATAGATCGATTTAGGGCTTTTCTTCTGCCGTCAAACTGGCCTTTGCTCATTCAAAGCCATATTTCCAATTTGTTTTTATTTTCTTAATGGTATATTTGGATTTTGGAGAGAGGAGAGTGAGAGGGAAAGGGATAAGAGAGTACTGAGTAGTGAGTAGTCAGGGAAAGGGATAAGGGATAAGAGAAAGTGAAGGGTTTGAATTTTTTAGGGTTTGAGTTTTTAGGTTGTTTTTTTATTGTTTAACTTTTGTTTATTAGCTTCAATATTTACGGTTGAGATGGAAAGAAATCAACGGCTAAATCAACACATAAGAATTTAAGCCATTAAGGGTATAATTTTTAAAATTTGTTTGGGATATATTAAAAAATGTTACTTATATATAATTATATATCGAGCTACTCACGAGCTATTCGAGTCGAGTAGGGGCTTGCTTGACTCGACTCGTTAGAACCCGGGTCAAGCTCGAACTCGAGCCGAGCTTATTCGAGCCGAGTGTTGACCGAGCTTTGACCGAGTAGCTCGCGAGTAACTCACGAGCTGTCTCGTCTCATTAACACCCCTACTTACGTTTGCCCATTTCCTTATTTCCTCCTTCTGCTTACCTCATGCCTTACCTCATGCCATGAAGAGGAAGAAAGGAAACTCTAATTTACAGAGCTACCCCACACTCTCATCTCAATGTTTTCGTTAATGCTCCCTCATAGCTAACAAAATGCACATCCCCTGAAAAAATCACTTAACCAATCAATTGCAAAATTATCAATATATGTGGAGTTACTAGTAGGGTTGTTCATCAAAATCGATTTGGAGCGAAAGTCAGATATTAGAATATCTTGGATGCATCGGCTAAAATGCGATACGTATCTAATCCAAATAAATTCGGACACTTGTTTTAAAATATTAGNGGAAAAACACAATAAAAACCGCACATATCACCTGGCCAGCTTCAACTAAACATACGTCTGCTGCCGCGGAAACAGCCAAATAGATCGATTTAGGGCTTTTCTTCTGCCGTCAAACTGGCCTTTGCTCATTCAAAGCCATATTTCCAATTTGTTTTTATTTTCTTAATGGTATATTTGGATTTTGGAGAGAGGAGAGTGAGAGGGAAAGGGATAAGAGAGTACTGAGTAGTGAGTAGTCAGGGAAAGGGATAAGGGATAAGAGAAAGTGAAGGGTTTGAATTTTTTAGGGTTTGAGTTTTTAGGTTGTTTTTTTATTGTTTAACTTTTGTTTATTAGCTTCAATATTTACGGTTGAGATGGAAAGAAATCAACGGCTAAATCAACACATAAGAATTTAAGCCATTAAGGGTATAATTTTTAAAATTTGTTTGGGATATATTAAAAAATGTTACTTATATATAATTATATATCGAGCTACTCACGAGCTATTCGAGTCGAGTAGGGGCTTGCTTGACTCGACTCGTTAGAACCCGGGTCAAGCTCGAACTCGAGCCGAGCTTATTCGAGCCGAGTGTTGACCGAGCTTTGACCGAGTAGCTCGCGAGTAACTCACGAGCTGTCTCGTCTCATTAACACCCCTACTTACGTTTGCCCATTTCCTTATTTCCTCCTTCTGCTTACCTCATGCCTTACCTCATGCCATGAAGAGGAAGAAAGGAAACTCTAATTTACAGAGCTACCCCACACTCTCATCTCAATGTTTTCGTTAATGCTCCCTCATAGCTAACAAAATGCACATCCCCTGAAAAAATCACTTAACCAATCAATTGCAAAATTATCAATATATGTGGAGTTACTAGTAGGGTTGTTCATCAAAATCGATTTGGAGCGAAAGTCAGATATTAGAATATCTTGGATGCATCGGCTAAAATGCGATACGTATCTAATCCAAATAAATTCGGACACTTGTTTTAAAATATTAGAAAATATAAGATTAGATAACCGGATGTACAATGACTCGAAACCATAGTGTGAAAACAAAAAACTCAAGTGACTCAAACATTCCTTTCCGCAAGTCGAGTGATTCGATCCGAGATAATACCTTTTGTTTTTGGAAACAAGAATTCAAAAAAATTATTCATGTCCGAATCAATCATTTCAAAATACCCAAAATTTAAAATTGAGAAAACTATCTGATTTTTTCGAGCCGAATATTTAGATTATAAATCGAATCGTTTGAATACCTTGCCGGAATGATGCGCATTGGGAATCGCGTTGGCAATAAAAAAAGCATGCAACTCACATTCACACACACGAGCCTTCACTTTAAAACATAGTCAGTGTCTTAAGATTCACTAAATTACTATACCATTCTCACTGCAAATGCACTATCGACATTAAATTGAATTCCTTCAAAACGTCTATTAATGGCGGATTCTACTGCCAAATCTTCCAGAGATGGAGTTCTAACTTACGTTTACCTTCTCATTTACATCGCTCTTTCTAGTGGTCAGATCTTCTTCAATAAGGTACCTTTTTCCCCTTTCAATTTTTCGGTTTTTCTTAGTTGAAGAATTATTGCATAAAGTTTTTGATGATTTTGAATATCTAGATCTGCTATGTTTTTAATTGCAATTAAATATCTGTTTTCTTAATTAATTGAGTTTATTCAACAAGCTTTCTCGAATTCAATAAGCCTAAAGCTTGTCGGTAAATTAAGAATTAGGGCACAATTAGAGCTTATTTTGTTTGTGTAGCGTCATTTCATTTTCCGGTATTGATTTTCTACTTTGCGAATTCATTTAGTTTGGTTACGAAAAAGTTGCAACCAAATTTTCGATGCTTTGCGAAATGTGTATCGGCGAATAAGTGAACACATCATCTTCAGAATTTCATTTGATTTTTCGCGAAAATAAAGTGAAGTTTGAAGAGGGGTTTAAGGTTTGGAGAGGGATTACAAGACAATTAACTAAAAGTTTAAATTGATTAATCCAATTTGAGTAAAACAATACACAGTCATCAAACTGAGCTTAATTTAACAATCAAACCATTCCAAATGAAGCTCTATATGTCAGCTTAATTGAGGGAACCTTCAATCGATGGGCTTAATTGTTGAACCTTCTCATAAAACTTGTTAAGATTCGTTTCAATTTACTAGAGAAAGAGGGCACTTTGATTTGTGATTACGGTTGTGGGCTTGTGGGGTCTTACATCCTATTGATTAGGTGGTTGATGGTACTTTTATACAGCTATAAGCTTACAATAGTGTGCTTATATGGTTTGCACCGGATGGAGCTTAGGGTGAAGCTGATAAAGTGTCGTTCAAACTCTCTTTAAGAGCATAACCATTAGTAGGGAGAACCAACTTGTGGAGTTTGGATTCAAGTTGCCAATGGATGGTCCAAGTTGAGAAAAGGTAGATCAAATACTTTAGAGCATGTGGCCAATGGGAATTTTTAAGGTATCGGACTTGTTACTTTAATTGGATGTGTTAGCTACTTCAATCAAACCCTATCCAGTTTTCCCTATAACTTCATGCCAAACCCATCACAGTGAACAAGCATTCTACATGCCTGTTGTAAATTGTAATTAATTGGGTAATTGGAGATCATCTGTATTATCAGCTAGTGAATATCTTTAACAGGTTGTTTGGGCTGAATGGGGCCTTTTTTTAATTTTTTTTAGCAGCATATGTAAGTTTTCATTCCTTTGCTTTGCACAACTCATTGACTCGTTATCTTAATGAATTCATGTAACTTATATTGAATAATAGGTACTCCCTCCGTTTCACAATGTTGGTTACGTTTCATTTAATGGGTCTCCTTTTGTTAGTTACATTTCTTTCCTTTTTTATCTATCTATTTGTACCATTTTGATTGATTAATAAAGTTTCAAGAAAGTGATTTATTACTTTAGAAATTTTTTTATGAGGAAAAAAACAAAACAAGTACTTTGCCTTTTCCAAGTACTTGAATCTTGAATTATTTCATCCAATCAAATAGACGATTCATGCCCAACATTAATTTTTTTATTTACGTGCATGATACCAAACGTAATTAAGAAATTGAAACGGAGGGAGTAATATAAAAAATAATTTTTTTTATTTAAAAAAGCAGGAATTCTTGAAAATCTTATGCATTGCATAAATATATCCTCTTATAAAAGAGTAGATAGCTATAAATAAGGCAAGAAAGTGCTTATGAAGGCCAGAATTTTTTTGGCTATCTTTTGCTGTTTATTATCGGAGGTGATTGCTAGATTTATTATTTAAATTTTATTTTTATTTTTTATTAAAAACATTAGTTAGGAGATTTCATGGGACACTGTTTTATTTCATGGATCAGTATTAAGTATTGATGCATTTGATGGATTCCCCAGTCATGGGTTGGGAATATCATGTCACAATGGTTGTCATCACACATCAGTGTAGTACAGTACACTATTTGAAGCACCTAATATTTCCTTAACTACAGATTACAATTGGGGTAAAGCTTATTTATAAACTAGTTTCATTCTTGAAAATAGTTAAGTTAAACAATTTACACAAGATTTTTAGCCATGGATAGAAACTAATGATCTCAAAGAAATCTTAATTCTTATTAAGACCCATGGCCATGATCTGTGATCAAATTTTCTCTATATAATTTCCTCTCTATGGCTCACTACAAACCTTCATAGCAATAATAAAATTCCATAATCAGTTGAGATCTACTTTTCTATATGCTCATCATTTGATGGAGAGGTTATTGCTACTCAAAAGTACTTGGTTACCATGAGGGTTTGTTTGATTATTTTACCTAAGGCATCCAATCCTTAACATACCAACAAAGTATGACACTTTATTTTGTGAGAACAACATGCAAATTGGAAAATTGATTAAATATGACACCTAATAGCTGGTGGATTGGTGTTCGACTCTTGCAGCTAGGTCTTGGTTTGACACACAATGAATTGTTATAGCTATCAATTTGTTATGGATTAAAAGTTAGTGTTTGAATTGCCACTTTAAAAATAAGTTTGGCCAATGATATCCATCTCTGTGTTAATTTTTACAATATGTTACAAGTTTTTTAAGCTTTAATTTCTGAGTCTGAATTTGCTTTCAATCATCATATGCAGTGGGTTTTATCATCAAAAGAAATAAATTTCCCATACCCTCTTGGATTAACTCTTCTTCACATGGTATTTTCCTCCATCCTATGTTTTGTGCTCACAAAGGTTCTAAAGGTACTTTGTTTAATTTCTCAGTATATCTTCTTGTTTGACAATTGCCTTTTCACTGATCCTTTTTACCCCCTTAATAATATTTTTCTCTTTCCAGATTCTTAAAGTTGAAGAAGGGATGACCTTGGAAGTGTAAGAATAAATTGTACTGACTAGTGCTTCATTCTTCCATATCTACATTTCAGTTTATTTTTTTTCTTATTCTAATTAAACAATTAACTTATAGAGTACTATTTGGTTTGACGATTAATAAAATAGGAAAAAGTGCTTATATTAGTTAATACCAAAATAAGATGTTTGTAGCTTAATATTTCGAAAATATGACTAGAATGCAATTACATTATTGCATATCATTTTTAGGAATGTACATTGGATGGAATTCGTTGAAATTAGCCAAGTCCTTATTTGATTCCAAAATACAAAGTGTTTGGGGCTCTAGGTTTTGAGTTCAAATCTAATCAAATGTTATATATATATATATATATATATATATATATATATATATATATATATAT
>PYUH01003999.1:431986-573411 GCA_016808085.1 Suaeda aralocaspica | reverse complement strand
ATTTTATATATATATATATATATATATATATATATATATATATATATATATATGCCCATATATTTAAGCATGTATTCAAAAAGTAAAATATTTAAAGCCTTTAATAAAAAAGGTTGAATCATATTATGTCGTTAGTTACATCTTTACCATGAGGATGGTGCATAGTACAATTGATGATGCTTTAGTTTCGTCAAGTGATAATAAAATTGGCTCATTTGAGATATCAAATAAGCAATTTTTTCCCCTTGGCGTTACCACCGGTTGTACCATATATTTGCCGATTCCATATATAAAATTGATATTTTCATAACCTCGAAATTAGTTAAAATAAAAAAAAAGGAAAACATTATTTTTTAATCAAAGACAACCTTTTAAAAGTTATTATGTGTAAGGAACAACCTTAACGTAAATTATTTTTGCAAAAGAAGACTTTTATGCCAGTTTCCGTTGTTGACCAAGCTAAATTGCATTTACCTTCATTTATGTTCTTGATTTAGCTAACCACACCCCTTATTCCTCCAATATTCTACTATAAGTTTCAGTTTTCATTTAAAAAAATATAAAACAAACTTGAAAATTTCACGTAATTCAAGTGATCATGGGATAAAGATTAAGAGGGGTTTGTTTCTTCCTCCTCTTCTTCTTCTTCATCAAACAACCCTCATAAACCCCCACTTCTTCTCCCTACTTTATGCAAAGCAAAACAAAATTCAATTTATTGTGTTTTGTAGGTGTGTGTTTAAAGGAGGCTCAAATCCACATTGATTCATCAAAAGTTTTGGTGGGAGCAAGTAGTTCAAGCTGAGCAAAGTCTTCCATTGGAAGCAAACCAATTAAAATGGGCACATCTAAAATCATTGAGGAAGTGAAGCAGAAAATAGGTTTTTGAAAAAGGAAGGGATGAAAAATTAAAACATAGGGGATCAAGTATGAGATCTATTTATCTATTTATTTATTTATTATTTTTAGAAACCCTAGTCAATGGCTGTTTATCTTGGTCAACACAGGAATTCAGCATCAATTTTGCAAAATAAAATAAAATAATAAAAATAATAATAGAAATTGACCTTCAGGTTCTTTACAAAATAATAAATTATAAGGTTGTTTTTGGCAAAAAAAAATGTTTTTTTTTTGACAAATTTTCCTAAAAAACTTGCATATGTTGAATACAACATAGTTCCTTACTAGTAACCTACTCAAAGGAGAATAGGGCTTTAGGGTTATATATAATCTGAATGTTTTATATACTCTCTTCATATCATAATGTTCTTTGGTTTTCCAAAGAGTTCCCACTTATTTTAAATTGCACATACCAAGAGATTAAGAGGAAAGGATATGATAATTGGACCTTTTTTTCCCCCTTTTGAAATGGGAGTGAGAATTTGCTCATGTGAGAGAAAAATTTATGAAGGTCCAATAACGTGGGGCAAAGGAGATTTAAAAGTTAAAATACATATACCATATAATTAACCAAATTGAAAAGAACTTGATGGAATACTTCGAAACCATAGGTGAGAGTGAACTTAAGGATTGGAGAATATGGAACTTTAGGCTCAAAAATTAACTCCAAATTCAGTGCAAACTACTTCCAAGTTCTATACGGTTTCGTGAAAATGAACAAGATACAAAACTTTGTTGTGTTCACTTATATACATTGAAATAATTTAAACAAGACACTTACATATAACGATAGCCTTGGAAGTGAAGCTATTATCATGTCTTTAATTACGGTCTTTAATTATGGTCGTGAACGCAACATCCTTGAGGATTGTAATTTGAAATGTCATCAATAGCTCAGTTTCCCTAGCCCATAAGAAAGATAAACGTCTGCTGACTTATATTAATTGAGGGATAGAGAAAACCTTGGGTTGTTGACTAAGAAAATTGCCATTAGAGCATTACACCATTGCCTCAGCTTATTGCAATTCTCCTAGGCTCAACTCCATAAAGGTTGGAAGCTAGCATCACTAATGTATTTGCATTTCTTTTATAAGAAATGTCTATGCAATGATTTAGATACCCTTAGTATCTTCTTAAAATTTTCTTTTTAGGTTTGTTATGTTAATTACGTAGCATGGAAATGTTGTAGAAATGAAAAATGTGTACAACAATGACAAAAACAAAGCCATAGCCCCAAAATAATTTTAGGTCAGCTAGACATCAATTGGAGGAATCGCAAAAGTCATATGCAAAAATACTCACTTCACCCTTCCCTTTATAACGCCAACCCTCAACAACCTCAAATCTCCATAACCACCTTCATCCAAGTTTGTTTGGGTCTTCCTCTACCTCTCTTCCGTCCATCTTGTTTCCTCTCTTCTAGCCTCCTTACTATTGTGCTACTCACTATATGTCTTAAATGTCCAAACTATCATAAACGGTTTACTCTGATTTTATCCTCAATAGAAGCAACCCTTACCTTCTTCCAAATTGCTTCATTCCTTATTTTATCCTTTCTTGTATCCCCACACATCTAACATAGTATACACATTTTTGTCATGCTCATCTTATGAAGGCGCAATACACATTTGGTTGCTAATTGTTGTGTGGTAGAATTTCCCCTTCAAACTAAAATTGGGCACACCACTAATCACATAACCCAAAAGTTCCCTTCCTCTTCAATCACCCTAATCTTGTTGGCCCACATCCTTGTTCGATTCACAATCCTTTTAAATAATGGATCCTTAATACCGAAAGTAATCGTAGTTTTGAACACTTCTGTCCAAACTAAAATTCACATGCCGCCCTGTTCCTTGTTAAATTAGTTTTACACTTTACATATTTTGTCTTATTTCTACTTGATTGAAAACCATGCAATTTCAATGTCCTCACAATTCCTACTACTTTCCACTTTTTGCATCTCGTCAACCCAATATCATCTGAGAACATCATGCCCCAAGGCATATCATTTTGCATTAAACTTGTCAATTCTTCCATAACAATGACAAAAAGGAAAAGGGTATGAACCTTGATGTACACCGACTTCGATAGGGAACTCTTATGCTTTCCCAACACTAGTTTGTACACTCGTGCTAACCCCCTTAACATGTCCTTGATAATGTCTCAAAAGTCCAAACCATTTGTAGGGAAGTGTATGTTGAGTGATTATACTTGGCGATTTGAAAATTAAAGTGCTAGATTTGAGTTCAATCACTTATTGACCTTAAGCTCCTTGAAGATTTAAGATTAATATTTTTAATACTATATTGTACGTTGGTTTAAGTGATAAGCATCTTGTATCATGGGTTTGCTAATCCAATATAGATCTTGTATCTCCCTTGATGACCATTTAAGATGAATAATTTCAATACTATATTGTATGTTGGGATAAGCAGTTTGCATGTTGTATCATGTTTTTGCTATGTCAACATGGATCTTGTGTCTTCTTTGATATTCATGTTTCATTTGGGAAAATTGGTCATTCACTGTGTTGATATTTGAGGAATCTTCACTGCATTTGCAGATATACCACATCAGTCATTCCTATTGGTGCAATGTTTGCAATGACTCTTTGGTTGGGAAATACAGCATATCTATATATTTCTGTTGCATTTGCTCAAATGCTGAAGGCTATCAGTAAGTCTATCATCTCTTAATTGTCTCAAAACCATTGTCAGTAAGTTGGTGATATTATGAAGTCTTTTTTTAGGGTTTTGTATACCTGTCAACAAATTTAGTGGCCTTTTCATTATCTTGGCTTTACGGCTGCGTCCACACGTGCCATTGTGATAGTGCATTTGCTGTAAGTTTGTAGGAGGGTAGGACTGTAGGGTGAAAAGGTGCAGGTCTGTCCAAGTTTTGAATGTCGTTTCGAATTATCTGAACATACTTTTGTACATCACAGAAGTTTATTCTTGGTTTATGATTGTGAATGATGTATACATGATTCATGCAGTGCCAGTAGCAGTGTTTATCCTTGGAGTGGCTGCTGGCCTTGAACTTATGAGCTGTAGGATGCTTTTGATTATGTCAGTCATTAGTCTAGGTGTGGTAGTTGCTTCTTATGGTGAAATAAGTATCAACTGGATTGGTGTTGTTTACCAAATGGGAGGTGTAGTTGGAGAGGCTTTGAGGCTGATCTTTATGGAGATATTTGTTAAAAGAAAGGGTCTGAAGCTGAATCCCATATCTGTAATGTACTATGTCAGTCCCTGCAGGTATTATTACTGGAAACCATATATATTTTTTTATAGATTCATACTCCTGTTTTAGCTATGTAAACATTTCTTTACTTTTCATTTCTTTTTCCTCTGGCAGTGCTCTTTGTTTATTCATTCCTTGGATATTCCTGGAGAAGCCAATAATGGATGCAAATGGATTGTGGAATTTCCCGCCTCTAGTGCTCATACTCAACTGCCTTTGTACTTTTGCTCTCAACCTCTCTGTTTTCCTTGTCATCTCGCATACTAGTGCGCTCACAATTCGTGTTGCTGGGGTGGTGAAGGATTGGGTTGTTGTGCTGCTCTCTGCCCTGCTTTTTGCTGATACAAAATTGACACTTATCAATTTGTTTGGCTATGGAATTGGTATACTCATTTCCTCCTGTTTACTATTTTGGTTGCTAATATTAGCATACTTGTGCGGTTGTTTCAATATGTTATGATCCTCGCTGCTATTGTTTCTTTAAATTGCTTAGTTCACATAAGCGCTATTCAATTTCAGCGAGCTTTAGTCCAATGAAATTCAATAACACCTCTATTTAAGAGTATCCGGTTGCTTGCATGCAGTCTTAAAAATAATTTATATGAAATCGTATCTTTTCAGTACTCTAGTTTCTTAAATTCAAAAGAATCTGGTGGTATCCTGCTTCAGTGTTTCTTTCTTATTTGTACACCTGGACTCCTGATTATCATTCAACAAAGCTAAGAAGTATTTTTTGCAGCCATTGCTGGTGTAGTGGCATATAACAATCACAAATTAAAGAAGGAAGCTTCTCAAGGAAATTTGAAAGAATTGCAACATGAGGAATCAATACCAATGGTCCCTGCATCCTCTAACAGATAACCATTTGAGCTATCTGCTGGTGAGTGACTTTAGTTATACAGCTACTATATTCGTCATATCATGCATAGATCAAAATTTTTGTTAAGTTCTCTCTATAGTTCTAGGAAATGGAAAAGAAACTAGACGATATAATTCAAACTTTTTTTCTTGAGTAAATACGTAATTAAAACTTATTTTGCTAAAACATTATGAAGAATACTCTAAAAAAGGGAAGTCAAAACAATCCGAAATGAAGCAAGTAGTTTTAGAAGCTCAATGATAGTCTTATTTTAGCCTTCAATTGCAGGTACAATTTTTTTCAACTGTGAATACAAGGTATGGCTGTCCAAGCATGGTCACTTTTATAGTCGACACATTGACAGCAGTGTACTAGAACAATTTTATGTAATACCGAGAATGATACAATACCCACAATGATAGCAGGAATCCAAAGATTGAAGGATAGAGTTGAAATTTTGAGCAATTTAGACCATAAAAAGGCTTGTGGTTTTATTGCTTAGATTGATGATCTTGCCTCAAGTTTCGAAGAGCTTGGTTTTGTTGTAAAAATTTGATCATTGATTTTATTCTTCCTTTTGGATTAAAAATTCATGTGTTAATATAGTTATTGCTGAAACTATTTGTGTATCAAATTTTTTGTTTCCAAATTCAATGTTGTTTCCAGAGTATTAGGTGCTTACTTTTTTTCAACAACCCAATGAACGTCAAAAAAGACAAAAGTGAGAGACAATGTTAGAAAGAATTTGAGTGAGGGAAATGATGAAAGTGAACGAGCGCCACATGTGCAAATTGCGGAGTGTAGGATGTTTTTCGGTTCTTTTGTTTTGCAGGGACAACACCGTCATGATGACTATTCAGTCAGCTTTGTCCCACCAGCTTCTCACACCCTCATGCGAGCCCCTAATCCGACACCCCCTTAATCCTTCTTCACCTTTCAAAACTATACTGCTGAAACACCCACCACCACCACCAGTTGCCCATCCCTCTTCCTCTTCAATCGAAAACCCACTCTCCCCTTTATCCAAATCACATAATCTTTTTACCTGTCAGCCCTACTTCGTCAAAAATCCCCTACTAGGCTTCCAATCCACCACTAAGGCACTAACACCTTCCTTGAACTCCAAACTGGTCAAACTCCCTGTTTCTAAAAATTATTGGTCATTCCTTCTTTAGACAATTCTGACTTTCTTCTTGAGGCCTTGCAACAGAAATGGGGTCTTTCATCTGACCAAAAAATTATGGGACTGGGAAAGGGATCTACCAACAATTTTTCAACAAAACTTTTAATTACATTTTAAACAAGCCTTGGTGTAATACCTTATATTTTCACGTACTTTAAAGAGTTAATTTCGTATTTTATACGTATGTTTTTGATATTTTTATTGAGAAATAAAGTTCAATAAAAATATTAAAGAAAGGAAATTTAAATAAATTTTAATTAAAGTAATTATTTTATGTTTATAAATAATATTTCATGTTATTTTAAATTTTATTAAATGTTTTGAAAAGTTTCTAAAAATAGAATTTTTAGAGTTTCCTAAATTGTTTGAAAACAAGGGCATAAAAGTATTTTCAAACATCAAGGGGATTTATGTAATTGCATCAAATCCTACTTTGGGGCCTGTAAATACTCCTTAAAACCCGAAAATTTTAGATTTAATTTGCAATTTATAGCTTTAGGATTTCAAAAAAAAAAAAAAAATTTCTTCATTTCTCTTTTTAATTCAATCTTGCAAATTTCATGTTTATAATTATGATTTATCATGTATCTATAGTTTTTATCATGTTTTTATAAAGTTATGATTTAGTTTTAAGTATGAATTTATTTGATTGATTATGAAATTTTAAATTAGGGTTTGTGAAATTATGAAATTCATGATTTTATGGTTTTTAATGAAATTAGGGTTCAATACTATGATCATGAATTGATGTTGTATGAATATATGATGATATTATGAAGTTTTGATACGAATCAAGGTGATAACTTCGAAGGTTTGATAATGGCTTCTAAAAATGATGCAAGTATGGGGAAAATAATAACTTATGGAGATTCAAGACTTTTGGGATCTTCAAAGTCACCATCATGGGTGTGTATGGTGACACACGAATCTACTTGATCATTTGAAGCAAAAAAAGAATGGCGAAATTAGGGGAATAAGATGGCTTTTGCCTATGAGTTTTTTCCCATTTCACTTGATAGGGTTTTTCTCATTTTAGGCATTGAGTCTTTCATTTCTTGAAGTGTCTTAATCTTCATTTACAACCTTAAACACATGAAAAATGACTTCTTGAAGGTTTCTTGATTAAAAAATTGAATCTTGAAAGATTTCTTGAAGATTTGACGAAAATCACAAAAATTGCGCAAATTTGGGCGAAATTTGGGTGTGGCGTCAATTTTGACAATTTTGTGTGGATTTGGGTAGATCATATTTTTGTGTAAATCTGGTTGAAATTTGTTGATTATCTTGTTTAACAAGGTATTAAGAACTTTGTTAGGATAATTTTTGTTTGGATATAGTTTGTTAGAGTTTGTTAGCGAGATGAGAATGACATGCAGTGCTGATGTGGCAATCTTATCTTGTGAGTCATAAATGAGTCACTACGGAGGGACGATTTTCCCTATGTTTGTGCGTGAGTTTTGGCTTAGTTTTGTTAGGACTTTGTTGATGATTATGCCTATAAATAGTCTCAACATTAGTTTGTAAAATTCAGATTATATAGTTCAATAAACATTATTGTTTAGAGTTTATTTGTTTTCTACAAAACAAACAACAAAAAACCGAGTGTGAGAATTTTTCCAGTGTGAGGAAAATTCGAAGCATTCTAAGAGTTGGTGCTTAGGCTTTAGACTCTTGTGAGGATAATTTTAAAAATTGATCGAGGGTGCATAAATTTAATCAATTCATAAAAATTATTCAACCTAGATCGTTTTTCTTGGTGTTGTGCTTTAGAGAAAACCGAGCTAGTTATCATCATTCGTGTGGTTGGCGATTTCTATCAATAATCACATCAAGTTTACACTACAAAAAATAGGTCGATTTGCGACGGAAACTTTTTGTAGCAAATCGGCCCAAATCCGTCGGAAATTATGTTTCCGACGGAATTCCGTCGTAAATTGTCCGTCGGAATATCAGTCGTCGGAAATTGAACAATTTGCAATGGAATTTTCGACAAATTTACCTAATTCCGTCGGAAAATCACCACCAAAAATTAAAAAGAAAAAAATAGCAGTGAGGTAGCATAGGACCACCCTACCACCAGTCCAAAATATAATCCCCCTACACAACCACTAGAATCGTCATCCACAACCACTACCCCACATCCACAACCACCCCATAACCCCCGATCTAACAACAACAACCACCCCCACAACCACTATATACCATCGATCTAACAACCACAACCATCCCACAACCACTAATTCAACAACCACAACCCACAACCATTGTTCCACCGACAAAAAAAGAACAACTACAACCACCAACACCGTCCCCACAGCAACCCCACAACCAAAAATCAAACCACAAAATCAAATTAAAAAACAGCCTAAAAATCGAAACCAAAATTAGCCACTTTTTCGAAACCAAAACCCACATAAATTCACCAATAAAATCGAAACCAAAATCCTCCCAAATTCATATTAACCACGAAAATAACAAAAATTACTCAAAAAAAGGAAAATCAAACTAAAAAAAAACAATTACTTACCTTAAATACCACGAAAATAACACTTCAAAGTCTTTCTGGGTCGAATTTGACCATGAAAACCCTAGAACAAAAGGCTTAAACAAACTGAAATTAATTTTTGTATTCATTTTTTGCTATTTTAGTTCATGATTTTTGGTGGGTAGTGAACAAAAAATCGAAACAAAATTGGAAAAAAAGAACAAAAAAAGGCTGAGATTTTGTGTGAGCCACATAAGATCTCGTTACTTAATAGGGGCAAGAAAGTGAGCTATTGGGTGGCAGGAAGGCCAAAACACAACAAAATAGTGTCAGTAGTGAGGTTTGCTAGGTATGAGAAGAGAGGTTTACCAATTTACCTCTGTAGTGTGAGGGATGTATATCATGCTGAGTCTTCTAAGCCTAAGGGCATGTAGATAGTGAGAGATATCCTTGATGTGTTTCCGGAGGAGATTCCGGTGATGCCTCTGAAGTGAGAAATCGACTTCACCATAGACATAGTTCCACGGACAACACCTATTTCCAAAGCACCATATAGGATGGCACCTGCAGAAATGAGTGAGTTAAAAGGGAAGTTACATGAGGTTTTGGAGAAAGGTTACATTAAGCCTATTGCTTCACCTTGGGGAACACCACTGCTATTGGTGAAGAAGAAAGACGGGAGTTTCAGGTTGTGTATTGACTGTAGACAGTTGAATAAGATGACGATAAAGAACTAGTATCCTTTACCAAGGATTGATGATTTATTTGATCAATTGGAAGGAGCTACTTTATTTTCAAATATTGATTTAAGATCAGTATACCACCAATTGAGAATTGCTAATGAGGACATACCTAAAACGGCTTTATGTACGAGGTATGGGCATTATGAGTTCACTGTTATGCCTTTTTGTTAACGAATGAGCCAAAAAATTTCATGGAATTAATGAATAGGATTTTTCAACGGTTCTTGGATAAGTTTGAGGTAGTTTATATCGATGACATTTTGGTGTACTCCAAGAGTAAAGAGGACCATGTGGAACATTTGAGAACGATTTTGTCGACACTAAGGGAGAGTAAGTTGTATGCTAAGTTCTCGAAGTGTGAATTTTGGTTGTAGAAAGTAGTATTCTTGGTACATTTTATGTCAAAATAGGGAGTTGAAGTAAATCCAGCCAATATCAAAGTAGTAAAAGAGTGCCCTACATCAAAGAATGTGACAGATGTATGATGTTTCTTGGGTTTATTAGGGTACTAAGGGAGGTCTGTGAACGACTATTCGAGAATCGCTAAGCCGATAACGTCGTAAATGAAGAAGGACTGTAAGTTTATTTGGAATGATAAGTGTAAGGAGACATTTCAGACCTTGAAGGAGCGTTTAACTACGGCTATGGTGCTGACTTTGCTAGGTGGGAGTGATTCTTATGATGTGTATAATGTTGCTTCTAAAAATGTTTTGGGACATGTTTTAATGCAAAATAGAAAGGCGATTAAATTCTTCTTCTTCTTCCTCTTCCTCTTCCTCTTCTTCCTCTCCCTCTTCTTCCTCTTGTTCGATGTGTATAATGTTGCTTCTAAAAATGTTTTGGGACGTGTTTTAATGCAAAATAGAAAGGCGATTAAATTCTTCTTCTTCTTCTTCTTCTTCTTCTTCTTCTTCTTCTTCTTCTTCTTCTTCTTCTTCTTCTTCTTCTTCTTCTTCTTCTTCTTACTGAAAGTGCAAGTGACACTCAAGAGAGGGGGGGGGGCTGAATTAAGTGTTGTAAGGTTGTTGTAAATTTTTCGATTAATTATAAGAACAGTTTATATTTAGTTCTCATGCAGCGGAAATAATAAATCAATAAAATTAACAACACCAAGATTTAACGAGGTTCGAATTCTAATAAGTCTACTTCCTCCACTCACTCACTCTTTTATTAATCAACTCAAAATAACAAAAGAATTACACTGAATCAATTATGCACCTATGCACAATATGATTCCCCAACTTCCTCCTATGGAAGTTTGACTCAACCCTCAACTATGAAGGTTCCAATGAAGATGATCCCAGATCAACTTCCCCAACAAACTAAACTCTATCTTAGAATGCTCAAATTACAACCCTTTGTCTCTCAATAACAATTAACCTGAATGCTTACAAAAGAGAGAATATTAAGACCTTAATGTGGTTATGAGGTTTATGCGAGATTCGGACTTAGAGAGCACTTTTGCAATTCGTAATCTTCAGTTTTTGATTGTGCAAAAGTTGTTTTGGTTGTCTGCTGGAAAATCTCCTTAAATAAGCCTTTGGCTAGAATGTCATGTAATATTACAAGAGAATATTTTCCTTGGAATTATAGAAATAATCCCGTGAAAATATTCTCACTGATTTTATTTGAAATCATATATAATCAGCACAATATTATATAACATACTTGCCATACTTAAGAATATTTGACTTGCATACCAATCCAAGCATCTGTGTTATTTTTGAAAAACAATTTTGTGCGGAAAGAAACTTTCCTAAAATACAGATGTGTGAAGTAAACTCTAGGGGACTGGTTCAGCAATGTTCCCAGACTGTTCCAGTCAGCCAAGTTTACTTATAATTATGTACGCCAAGTAACTTAAGTTCCTTGTCATTCATAATTAGTGCATCTCTGTAATCGCAATCTTTATATTGCATATGTAAACCTTCATACCACTTACATTGCATCCAAGACCTAAGAGTTAGACTCTATGAGCTTGATCTTCATGCAAACTTCAAGACTTGGCTTCTCGAGCTTTATCTTGTCATCGTTGAACTTGTTTCTTTAGTACCTGCACATGCAAACAGAAACTTGTATACAATATAATAGTTCAATGTGGTTTGTCATCATTCAAAACAAAAGCTAGGAACTCAACACATACGACTCCCCCCATTGTTCATACTCAAGGTATATATGTTCCAAGAGTTTTGATGCGAATCCTCTAACACTTTAAGTGATTAACTGGTTTAACAATGTCATGACTCACATACAACATCACATAAAAACATGCATCAAATCAAGCAAGCCACATTAGTTATCTTTGATTTAAAGTGATTCTAAAATAATCTTATGTGTGTCCTTTAATTAAACTGAACTTCCTTTACCACACATTAACTGTGAGTGGCTACTATTTACTTTCTCCTTGACCGCGCATTAAACTGTGAGTGGCAACATATATACAAATAATTGCTCATTAACTCCTTTTAATCATGTGAATAAAAATTCACAACCTACGTTTCTTGTTGATTAAGTAACTAACCAACTTTAATAACTTCCTTTCTTTATTAATAAGCTATTGGCCAAATTAAACTGATCATAACATTCCGATTCAATCTTGTTGAATTTATATTGCTAACAATATGAAATGTCAAAATAATATAAAATCATGCTTCTAATAAAACTTATCATGCACGTCAATTCATAATCCAAACAAGCATAACAACATATCATAACATAAAGGATCGGATCATCCAAGCATGAATTCTAATTCTTATGTTTGTCTTTAGTACTTACGTACCTTGTGAAATAGTGGTGATCCGCAACAACTCCTAAAAGTTGACTAATTTGAAGTCTCCTACATAGAGAAACCGAAACTAAATTAAAACCTTGTTGACTAAGTTCTACAACAACTCTAAACTAACTTTCGATTTTGGAAACTTTTCCAAAACATTCCCTATATGGTCTCTATTCAATTCCATACTTCACTTTAATTTTTCTATTGCAAAATTACTTGATTTTCGGAAACTTATTTATGCTTTATAAAACCTCAACATACATTTTATGTCACTTTAGAAAAGTGGACAACAATTTTAAATAGTCAAAACTCCTTGAAAAACCTCAAAAACAACACAAATTAATCATACAATGTCATCATTCAAAACAAAAGCTAGGAACTCAACAAATTCCCCCTTTTTGATGAAGTTCCCCTTGCAAATAGTATCATTTAACATTTGGAACTTTTCAAAGATTTTGAATTTTTTAGAATTCAATGAACTGGTCTCATACTATTCCTGCAGATTAAGCATCATTTACAAGTAAACCAGTTCACAACTAACTGACAACAGTTTAAGAAAGAGTTTGCTAAGTACCCGAGGCAGATACTAATTAGACACAGAGCTCTAAGACTTAAACATGTATTCGCGATAAGAACATCAGTAAGTTCATCAGACTTGTTGTCAAGAAAACAGGCCGTTGGGATGATAAGAAGTAAAATGCTTTGAATACATTTCCTTCCAGGCCTTATAGGTCTGTCACCATTAGCAAGTTTATCAATATTGCTTCTAGTTGCTGCAACACACACATTTTAGTAATATTCATTTAATCTGCTTCCCCCTGAATTAGGTAGAAGAGATCAGAACTTCACCCTACTTCCCCCTTTTGGCATCATCAAAACAGTCAAAGCATAAAAGCAGTGAAAACAATAACTAAATACAATCAGTAGTTAAACTACTAATCATATAAAGTCTTAGCTAAATAGGTATTTCAAACAGCATTCTTGGGATGCTGATTCTAACAATTGTTCCTGCGAAAGGGCCAAACCTACTTGTCCTGAAAGTTTTTACAAACCAGTAGCAAACCAAATTACAGAATAACAATGTTTTTGAAAAGGGAAGGGGGAAACCAGAATAAGAATTCAATAAAGGAGGGGGTTAGCTGCAATAGGATAAAATAAGAGGAAAGCAAAGAGATCAATCAGCTCCAGAGTCTTGTTCAGTCTCATCATCTTCTTCTTCTTCTTAAGCACTGGCAACATTCTCTTCATCATCCTCTTCCTCATCCTTCTCAGGTTCAAGTTCAGCATCCTCATCATCAGCATCACATGCAGCTTCTGATGTATCGTCCTTGTTTTTAGAATCCTCTCCACCAAGTATTCCTACTTTGTCAAGACGAACCTCAATTCGTCTGTAGGATTCCTGAAGTGCAGCACATAGTGTAGTGACCCCATTTACCATATTTTGCATTAGTTGATTTTGATCACTTAGCTGCGTACTGGTCCCAGCAAGACCAGCATCACTTTTCCCCTCATCCTTCATTTTTAAAACACCTCCTGCATATGTCATGCCTTTCTGACCTATTATCTGATTTGTGAGATGTGACATGGTGCCATAATCTCCCACCATCGGTATCTTTCAGTGCCCAAATACTAAGGTCAGCCATCCTCCATATGGCAGAGCATGATTAGCTTTCTCCACACAGTAGATCATATGTCCTAACATCATAGCAGGGAGGTTGACAGGTTTGTGTTCAATGAGGCGGTAAAAGAGAACACTATCCATCAACCGTACACTCATACGACCTTGTGCTCTAGGACACACAATCTTTGAGGCTATAGTGTGGAATATCCTCATGATTGGTTCCTTTAATTGGCCAATNCGGTCAATGGTGTACTCCTGCTTGTTGTTAGGTGGACCAATAAAGAGTCTGGTCTGGAACTGTTCTGCTGTGACTCCCTTTACAGAAGGCAAATTTTCTCTGGACTAAACATCAAGTCCCTTTGTAGGAACTTTGAGAATCTCAGCCAATTTCTTTTCAGAAAAATTTATGGGAGTATCTATAATAAAGGAGAAATAGGATCCATCATCTTTACTTCTTTAGTATGCAGGTGTGAGTAAAATTCTTCAACTAGGGGCATGAACACATCTAAATCTTTTGCAAACAACACATACCATTTCTGAAAATCTAAGGCCTCCTTAACCTCAATCAAGAGTTTTTGTGCAACCCAACTTTTTGCAATAGAAAATCCTACCAGAATTTGTCTATCTTTCAGGTTATGTAGAGGTTTAGGATTGGTTGACTTACTTTTCTTAGATTTCATGCTTGAAGAGATCACAATATCAGATTGCTTTCTCTTTTGCCCTTTTGTGGTTTGGTCTGGTTGTAATACCCCAAATTTTCACGTATTTAAATAAAGTATTTTTGTACTTTATTCGTATAATTTTAACATTTTTATTGAAAAAATAAATAAATATGTTCAATGGGCATATTAAATAAAAGAAATTAATAATAATAAATAAATAATAAGTTTTGGTTGAAAATAATTATTTGTGTTCTTAAATAATATTTTTATATTCAAAAATATTTTAAAAGGCTTTTAAAAATAGAATTTTCAAAGGCTTCCTAATTTATTTTGAGTCAAGGGCCTAAAGGTAATTTCCACTTGTTAGGATTAGTATGGGCTTTTCCAAATCCTATTTTGGGGCCTATAAATACCCCTTAAAACCCAAAATTTCAGATTTTCTTGCTCATACTAGTCATTAGGATTTGAAAAATTTAGAGAGAACAGAGCAAAAAAAGGGGCTTGTGATTTCCGGAAAAAAAAAAGAGAAAAAAGAACTGCAATTGTGTAGTTCGAAAAAAAATAAAAATAAATTATTTTTTTTGGGTGTCTTGGGATCCGTGCCAGCTAGACCCCTTCGCTGCCACCGTCGGCCACCGTAAGCACCGCCGGCCACCGCAACTGGCACCTCCTCCCGTCCGGTATATTTTTCGAACTTCTTATTAAAAAAAAAATTTCTCCTTCTTTCTTTTAGAATCAATCTTGCAAATTCATGTTCATACTTATGTTTAATCATGTTTTTATGAGTTTTGAACATATTTTAATAAAGTATGGTTTGTTTTAAGGCATGAATTAAAATTGTTGTTCATGAAATTTTATATTAGGGTTTATAAATTAAACAAGTAATGAATTTTCATGAGTTTTATGATTTAAATTTCAATATTATGATCATGAATTATTGTTGTGTGAACTTATGGTGATTTTATGAAGTTTATATTGATTTTTAAAGGCTTTGAAAATAAAATAAATTATTGTCCAAAATTTATAATCATGAAATTCAATGGAATAAATATTTTGATCATGTTTTGGGTTATGAAAAATTGTTCTAAAGTGTAGATTGGTTTCATAATTATGTTGATTGATTGTAGAAGAGTTTTATCATGAAATTTTGATGTTTTTATAAGTTTTTCATGAGTTTAAAGTTTATAAATAAATCTGAAATTTTTATCAAAACAAGTTAAAGTAAGTTTTAAGTGTTTATATTATGCTAGTATGATCACATATGAATTCTATGATGTTACATATAATTTTTAGTATGTTTTATGAAGTTTAAAAGTGATTTTAAGCATGTTTAACATGTTGTCAAGAATTTATAAAGTAAATAATTAGGCTTTTAAAGTATGTAATTAGCATAAATTGATCATATAAATTATTTATGATTGATTTATGTGGTTTTTGAAGCTTTTCAAGGAGTTTTAGTAATTTTATATTGCTTTCCACTTTTCTAAAGCGGCATAAAAATTAAACTAAGGTTTTATAAAGCATAAATAAGTCCCGAAAACTAAGTAGTCCTGCAATAGAAAAGAAAAGTGAAGTATGGAATTGAATAGAGACCATATAAGGAAGTTTTGGACAAAGTTTCCAATATAGAAGTTAGTTATAGTTATTGTAGAATTTAGTCGATAAGGTTTTAATTTAGTTTCGGTTTTTCCCTATGTAGGAGACTTCAAACTAGTCCACTTCTAGAAGTTGTGGCGGAGCACCGTTACTTTACAAGGTACGTAAGTACTAAAGACAAACACAAGAGTTAGAATGAATGCTTGAACAATTCTTGGCTACATGAAATCTTGTATGCTTGTTTTGAATCATGAATTTATGTGTATGATAAGTTTTTAGTAGCATGTGCTTAAAGTATGATGACATTCCATGTTAAATAGAAAGTTAAACTTTTATAAGCTTGAATTGGAATGTTATAATTAGTTTAATTTGGCCAATAGTTTATTGATCAAGGAAGGAAGTTATATTTATGTTGGTTAGTTACTTAATCAACAAGAAAGGTAGTTGTGAAATTTTATTCACATGATTAAAAGAAGTTATGAGCAAGTATTTCATATATTTGCTACTCACAGTTTAATGTGTGGTAAAGAAGAAAGTATGTTATTAGCCACTCACAGTTAATGTGTGGTACCGGAGGTTCAGTTTAATTAAAGGACACTCATAAGATTTATTTAGAATCACCTTTAGTTGGAAATAATTAATTTGGCTTATTTGATTTGATTCATGTCTTTATGTGATGTTGCATGAGAGTCATAACATTGCTTAACCTATTAAATCACGTAAAGTGTAAGAGGACTTGCATTAAAACTCTTGGAACATATATACCTTGAGTATGAATGAACAGGCTATCGCGCACCTCTCAAAAATAACTGAACAACACTAACTAATATAGCTAGGGAAGTAGGGATCGAATCCTCAGGGAAGCTATTAAATCCTATTAGTTCTAAAAAGTCTAAAATGTGTAAGGGGTCTTGGTGGAAAATTTGGTAAAAGTCTACTAAACTAAGGAAGAAAAAACTAAAACTAAGGAAAATGACGGGAAAATATGAATTAAACTCTATTAATGGAAACCTAGGGCAATCGGTTCACTATGATCAATTAACAAACTCATTAAACACTCACTAATCAATTCATTAGCAGTCATTGAACTAGAGCTCACTAATTCTCTCGAACTTAGACTCCCTTAAAACTCCTTTACCGGCTCTCGCTCGCATAAATTAGTTTTTGCCTATTATTCAGTGGTTTAACTGTGGTAATCTTACCTCTCGGTCTCGATTTCGACAATAACCTAACATACAACTAAATCTGGCCACAATTTAACTACAATCGATATCAATAATAGGAATTTAATTAAAAGCCAAGAACTAATTAATGAACATAAAATAAATTCACAACATGATCATAGATCTCCTAACCCTAGAGAAAAAGACTACTCACACATAATTAAGGGAACAGAAACAAAAACAAAATTAAATAGCATGATCATAATCAATGACTAATTAAAACTAGAATTAAACTAAATTAAGAATCAAAATAACAAGACTAATTTAATCTAAACTAAAAACTAAAAAACTAAAGAGATTCATGAATTTAAAAGAATTGAAAAGCATAAGGAAAGAGATTACCAAAATAATGAATGAATTACATTAATTGGAATTGAATCTTCAAGAGCAAATTAAGTGTATCTAAAATTCTAGAGAGAAAAGAGCTTTTTGGATTCCTAAGTCTAAAAATATGCCAAAAACTAGTTAGGGTCGTCCCCCCCTTTACACTGAGTATTTATAGTATTTAGGTTTAATTAAAATAAACCCACGAGCAAAAACCGCGAAGAAAAGCCGAGTGGACCAGATTTCGTAGCACCTGCGCACGCATAGGTTAAAAGACCTTTGTTCCCTGTGCCCGCATGATGAATATTGAGTGACTTCTGATAAGTCTAATCTATGTTGCGCCCGCATAAGCCATGGTGGATTTAACCTATGCGCCCGTATAGAATTTCTTGAGCTAATTATTGACGATCTTTCTAGATTCTTCGCTCAATTCTTTGAATCTTATTTGTAGCTTCTCGTAACTTGGCACGCATCTCGAGCCAAGTTCTTTTTGAATCGTTTTAACTTCTAATGACTTCATAACTCTCTATTACGCTCTTGTAACATATAAAACAAAACCGAAAACCACACGTAATAATCAAAAATGTATAAAATAACCGTAAAAGGTTCTAAAAGTCAACTAAAGATGCCAAAACCGATCCAAACATAACTTAACATCGAAAGACGATATTTAATCAAAACAAAGCTACAAACTTAAATATTTAACACAAGAATCAATCGAAAATGAGGGAAAAACACAACATAAAACACATATATCAATGAACAATGGGGGGGAGTCGTATGGAACAGTGACATGACTTCTAATTGGAGTACAAGACGTTGTACTCTTTTCTATTTTTAATGCGCTAGATATCTGTCACTTTATGTGACATAGTAATACCTTCTTGGAGTTGCTCCCAAGTTGGTGCCCAATACAGCGATGATTTTAAGGAGGAAACCCGTTCGATGCAGGATCCATAATTTTAAATATAATAATTAATTTGATTGAGTCCATGTACAGGAAAAAGGTCGTCAAAGGTAAGTTGAGTGCATGTTTTATTTCTTTTGGTTGTTGCATAGTCTTTAGTAGTTATGTGCTCAGCTTTGCTGACTGTTTGTTTTGTGTGCATGGCTTTGTCTTGGACTTGGCCCTACAATGACCCACTTGTGGTGAGTAGTTGTCTAGAAAAAGAAAAAGCTGCAGGTATGATGCAGGTTGTCGCACACCTCTCAAAAATAAACCAAACGACTCTAACTAATATAGCTAGGGAAGTAAGGATCGAATCCTCAGGGAGGCTATTAAATTCTACTAGTTCTAAAAAGCCTAAAGTGTGTAAGGGGCCGTGGTGGAAATTCGATAAATGACTATTAAAAGTACGGAATCTATTAGCTAAAACCAACAAAATGACAGAAATTATGTAGATTAAACTCTGATAAACGAATTCTAGGGTAATCGGTTCACTATGATCAATCATACAAATTCATTAAACATTTACTAATCAATTCATCGGCATTCATTGAACTAGGGCTCACTAATTCTCTCGAACTTAGACTTCCTCAAAACTCCCTTACCGGCTCTCGCTCGCATAAATTCGTTTTTGCCTATTATTCAGTGGTCTAGTTTTAGTAATGTTACCTCTCGGCCTCGATTTCAACAATAACCTAACTTACAATTAAACCTGGCCACAATCTAATTGCAATCAATATAATTCAATAATAGGAATTCAATTGCAAGCCATGAATCAATTAATAAGCATAAAATTAGTCCATAATCATGATCACAAATTCCCTAACCCTAGAGAAAAAGACCACTCTTGCATGATGAAAGAAACAATAATAATAACTAAATTAACTAAAGAATTCATAATTATAAACTAATTAAAACTGAAATTAAAACAATACGGACTACTAAATACACTAATTAAGCATAAAAACATGAAATCAATCAATCAAAACTAAAAACTTAATAAACTAAACAATTCCATAACTAAAGTAATTGAAAAGTAATAAGGAAAAGGGTTATCGAAAGATTGAATTGAATTGCATAAATCAAATTGTCGATGACAAAATGAATCTAGATTTAGAGAGAAAAGAAGAATTTTTGAATCCTAAGACTTTGAATTTTTGAATCCTAAGACTTGAAAAATGCATACAAACTTCTTAGGGTTCGTGCCCTATTTACAAAACCTATTTATAATAATTAGATTTCAATTCACTTAAGTCCACGAGCTAAACTGGCGTGGAAAACCGACCAGCCCAAAAATACACGGGCTGCGCCTGCAGGGAGCAATCTCCCTTTCTTCGCTGCGCCCGCAGGTGCAAGGATTGGAGAGTTCTTGAACAATCTGATCTAATCTGTGGGCGCATAAGTCAAGGCCGATGTGCTTTAAGGGCTGCGCCCGCAGGTTCGATGCTAAGTGAACTTTTGACGATCTTCTTGTTTTCTTCGCTCAATTCTTTAAATTCTTTTTTGTAGCTTCTCGTAACTTGACACGCATCCCGAGGCAAGTACTTTATGACTCGTTTTAGCTTCGAATGACTTCATTACTCCTATTAAGCTCCTGTAACATATAAAACAAAACCAAAAACTATGCGTAGTAACCGAAAGAGCATAAAATAACCGTTAAAAGCCTTAAAAGTCAATTAGAAATGCTAAAACCGTTCTAAATCATAACTTAACATCGAGAGATGATATTTACTTAAAATAAAGCCACACACTTAACTTTTTAGCATAGAAATCAACCGGAATTGAGGGAAAAAATAATATAAAACACATATATCAAGGTACAAGTGGGCATAAGACATTTCATGTTGGGCAGGAGTGAGAGCGCTTGTTGTGTTTTTGTAGCTTTACTTTATTTTGTTGCTTGGGAAGACTAACATTTATTTTGAATGATTGTTTTTATTTCTAAAGACTCTTAGTTTTGGTTTGGTTTTAAGGGCCATTAATATGGTTCCGAAGTGTAATAAGTTTAAAGTTGATTTTTAATTTGGGATTGTTTTGAAGTTTAGTTTTAAATTGTTTTGGTTTTAAGACTTCCGCTGTAGTACTTTGATAAATGCATTAGCCGTTATCACAGTGGCGGTAATACTTTGGTTTCTCCATATATAGAAGTTTTAATAAATATAATCCTTAATAATTTTAATATGTTTTCCGGAAAAAAAATGAGAAGTAGGAAGTTAGGAAATTCCAGGGTGTTACAAAGTGGTTACCAGAGCTTAGATTTTGAAATAAAATGAATTTTATTTTGGGGGTACCCTAAGTTTTATTTTTGGAAAGAGGAATTTCTTAAATTGGAAACTTTTAGAAAATGGAATTTTTCTAAAAACAGTAATTTACGAAAATGGAAAGTTTTGAAAAATAAAATTATGTGTGCAGATATGCAAGGAATTCAGGTATGTATTATGTGTTATTGCTTTAATACCATGTAGTGAGCTTGGGTAGGAAGTTTGGGCATGTAGGATAGACTTTTTTTTTTGTTCTTTCATGCATTAAAGTTCATGTTTAAGGTGTTGCCTATGTGAATAATTGGGTGTAAAGAAAATTGTATGTTAGCCACAAGAACTCTTTTTGTAGAACTGTTAGTTTTTTTTTTCTTTTGTTTTGGGAAGGATGGACCATTAGTCTTAAGTTTTGTGCAGGATGTCACATAGTATGCCTAGTAAATATACTCAAATAGGAACACTGGAGAAGAAAGGCTATGAAAGTCCGCCTCAATATGTCTGGAAGATACGGTTCTACTGTTGGTACATTAGTACTGTGTTGAAGTTACCACAATGGGATCAGCCTGACCATGTAGCAGCCTTGATTGTTAGGTGTTTGCCCGACCGTTCACCCTACTTAGAGATTAAGGTGAAATTTAGTGATTTCCATTTTGTTGGAGGCCTTCCAAACTATTCTAAGTATAAGGATGCTGTTGGTCAGTGGGGTTGTGATTGGAGGTTCTTGGAGTGGTATATTGCTAGGAAAGAGCAGGAGTATCAAGAAATGAATGCAAGTGAGGAGACCCCGCCCGCACCAAGCCCAGAAGGTAGCCAAGGAAGTGAAGACCTAATGGTGGAGGAGACTCCTACGGGTTCGAAGACTGATGAGTCAAGGGATAGTTCGTGTTATGAAATTGAGAACCCAGACCCAGTAATTCCAGTATATGTTGACTTGGTAACCGAATCTGAAGAAGAGAAAGAAGAATCAGATCATGAGGAGGACATGGAAGGAGAAGAAAAAGAGACAGATGAAGAAATGGAGGTTGACACTAAGAATGACCCGGAGTTCATACCAAGGAAATATGTGATGTCAAGAGACAAGAAAGATAATGTTAATGATAGAGACTTTGTTTGGATCTAGTTAACTATTGATGTTTAATGTTTCTAATGTTTAGTTGAACAGTTTAAGTTATTGTTTACATTAGTTTGAATAAGTGGAAGTGAGCCATAAGAAATGATGAGAAGAGTTGAGTAATAAATTTATTTTATGATTTAAAGCCCCAAGTAGAATAGAACCAAGGGAATCATTTTTATTTCTTCTATGCTTTATTCTTATTTTAATGGTTGTGTAAACAATCAAGACAAAGTGAATCATTCTCTCTAAAAGTATGAAATTTCTTTTATGAGATGAAATGAGAAAGTATTTTATGATCTAAGTCTATGTTGTCCTAACTTTCAGTTAGACTTAATTTAATACAAAGGACTTTTCCTCTACAAGAGAAATAGAATAACTGAACGTAACAACAATCAGTTGAATAAAGTAGTGAGGTAATTAGCTACTGTAGTTGAACAATTAGCTGCCGGAGGAAATGGAAATGGCAGTGACCCTGCTGGGGAACTCTTCAAGAAAATTTCACAAAGCAAGCCACCCACTACCAAGGAGAGCACAACCCAACTATTCTAGAGGGATGGTTGAGAGAGTTTAATAAGTTGTTTGGGGTAGTTGAGTGTCCAGAGGGACTTAAAGTGAACCATGATGTGTATCTGAGGGGAGAAGCTGGGTGGTCACAAAATGAGGCTGTAATAAGGGCTTTACCAGGATTTAATTGGGATATGTTTCAGGAGCAGATTCGTAATAAGTTCTACCCTATGTTTCTTCAGAAGGCTGAGGAGTTTCTAGAACTTAAGATGGGGAGTATGTTAATTACTGAGTACTACTCTAAGTTTATAAAATTGTCTAGGTTTACTCCTGAGGCTGTAGCAACTGAGAGGTTGAAGGCTAGTCGCTTTGAAAGAGGGTTACCCTTAGACTTACAGTCACAACTAGCTAGACAAATCTTTGAATCCTTGGATGACTTGTATGGTAGAGCTACACACTTGTATGCCATAAACTGAAAGAAGAAGGAGGTACAGAGGGAAGGTGAGACGAGGGAGAAAAGGAAGGATGGTGGAGGAAACTTCAACCAACAAGGGAATGATGGTGGATATAAGAGGCCTCATTTCAACAACAACTTCCAGGGTAATAAGGGAAACTTCCAGGGTACTTTTGCAAGAAGTGTCCTAACAATCACCCAAGAAAGGACTGTTCAGGGAACCCAGTGACTTGTCGGTTGTGTAACAAACTTGGACACCGTAAGTATGAGTTCTTCTCTAAGAATAAAGGAAAGGAAGGACAAAATTCTCAAACTAAGGGGAATACGGCTGGGGGACAACAAAAGGGTTTCCAAGGAAATATGGGAGGAAAGGTGACATCTCAATCCGGAATTAGGAATGGGAGTGGGAATGGAGGAGGACAGACTAAGACCTCAAACACTGGAAAGATGAATGTGATGGCTCGAAGTGAAGCGGATGCTACTAAGGATGTGATCACCGGTACTTTTTCTATTCACTCTCTTCCTGTTAAAGTTTTGTTTGATTCTGGTGCAACATATTCTTTTGTTTCCACTAAACTCATAGAAAAGTTAAAACCTGTGTTGGGAAAAGTAGATGCAGTAGATATGTCAATAGTGTTACCTTCAAGACAAGAAGTGCAGTATTCAAGGAGATTTCAGGATGTTCCTATTGAAATTGAGGGAGTGGAGTTTAAGGCTAACCTAATCGAGTTTGATTTAGGTGACTTAGAAGTGATCTTAGGGATGGATTGGTTAAGTAAACATAAGGCTGAGATTCTATGTGAACCACAGAAGATCTCGTTGATGAACAAGGGTAAGAAGGTGAGCCATTGGAGGGCAGGAAGACCGAAACACAACAAAATAGTGTCAGTAAAGAGGTTTGCTAGGTTTGTGAAGAAAGGTTTTCCAATCTACCTCCGTAGTGTGAGAGATGTGGATCATGTTGAGACTGCTAAACCTGAGGATATTGAAGTAGTAAGGGACTTTCTTGATGTATTTCCGAAGGAGATTCCGGGAATGCTACCTAAGCGAGAAATTAACTTTACCATAGACTTAGTCCCAGGAACAACACCTATTTCCAAAGCACCCTATAGGATGGCACCTGCAGAAATGAGTGAGTTAAAGGAACAGTTGCAGGATTTGTTAGAAAAGGGTTACATTAGGCCTAGTGCTTCACCTTGGGGAGCACCAGTACTGTTTGTGAAGAAGAACGATGGGAGTCTGAGGTTATGTATTGGCTATAGAGAAATGAGTAAAGTGACAATCAAGAATAAGTATCCATTGCCGAGAGTTGATGACTTGTTTGATCAATTGAAAGGAGCTACTCTGTTTTCGAAAATTGACTTGAGGTCAGGATACCATCAATTGAGGATTGCTAATGAGGACATACCGAAAATTGCTTTTTGCACTAAGTATGGACACTATGAATTCACTGTTATGCCTTTTGGGTTAACCAATGCGCCAGCAATTTTTATGGATCTAATGAACAGAATTTTCCAACATTTTTTGGACAACTTTGTGGTTGTTTTCATTAATGACATCTTAGTGTATTCTAAGAGTATGGAAGAACATATGGAACATTTGAGGACAATCTTGATGACATTAAGGGATAATGAGTTGTATGCTAAGTTCTCGAATTGTGAGTTCTGGTTGGAAAAAATAGCATTTTTGGGGCATGTTGTGTCTAAAGAGGGAGTTAAAGTAGATCCAGCCAAAATTGAAGCAGTTAAGGAATGTCCTACACCTAAGAATGTAACGGATGTATGAAGTTTCTTAGGGTTAACAGGTTACTATAGGAGGTTTGTGAAAGACTTTTCGAGGATTTCTAAACCCATGACTTCGTTAATGAAGAAAGACTGTAAATTTGAGTGGAGTAATAGGTGTGAAAAGGCATTTCAGACCTTGAAAGAGCGTTTGACTACAGCTCCAGTGCTAATCTTTCCAGATGGAAGTGACTCTTATGATGTATATAGTGATGCTTCTAAAAATGGTTTGGGATATGTGTTAATGCAAAATAGAAAGGTGATAGCTTATGCTTCAAGGCAATTGAAACCATATGAGGTTAACTACCCTACTCATGATCTAGAGTTAGCAGCAATAGTGTTTGCTTTGAAAATATGGAGACATTTTTTGTATGGGGTGAAATGTAGGATATACACAGACCACAAGAGTTTAAAGCACTTTTTCACTCAAAAGGATTTAAATATGAGACAAAGGAGATGGCTTGAGTTGGTCAAGGATTATGACCTAGATATCCAGTACCATGAAGGGAAAGCCAATGTGGTAGCTGATGCTCTAATTCGTAAGACAAAACATGGAGTGAACACCTTGGTGGTTGCTAATGAGCTATGTAAGGACATAGAGAGATTGAGTTTGGAAATAGTGAAGGAGGGAGAGTTGGAAGGAATTCTTTGTAATCTTAGTATCCAACCAACAATACTCGAGGAAATTAAGAAGAACCAGAAAGGAGATGTGAAACTGGACAGAATTGAGGAAACGTTAAAAGCAAGAAAGTCTATGGATTTCAAGATTCACGAGGATGGAAGTTTAAGGTATAAAGGGAGGTGGTGTGTACCACAGAAAGGCGAGGATTTGAAACAAAGAATCATGGAAGAGGGTCATAATACCCCGTATTCAGTGCATCCTGGAGGCGATAAACTATATCAGGATTTAAAGAAGATGTATTGGTGGCCTAGGATGAAGCGAGAAGTGGCTGAATTTGTGAGTAAATGTCTTACTTGTCAAAAGGTTAAATTTGAGCATAAGAGGCCTTAAGGAGAAGTCCAACCACTTGAAATACCAGGTGGAAATGGGATTGCATTTCAATAGACTTTGTGACTTGTTTACCGAAGTCGAAGAATCAAAATGATACCATATGGGTAGTGGTGGATAGACTTACTAAGTCAGCAATGTTTATACCCATGAAAGAAACTTGGAAAATGGAACAACTTGTAAAGTCTTACATAAAACATGTTTTGAGGCTACATGGAGTTCCAAAGGATATCGTGTCGGATAGGGATTCTAGGTTTCTTTAAGAAATTCTGGAAAAGTGTTCAGGAGAACTTTGGTACAACATTGAAAATGAGTACAGCTTTCCATCCAGAAACTTATGGACAGACAGAGAGAACCATACAAACCTTAAAGGAGATGCTAAGGGCTTGTGTAATGGACTTTCAAGGGAATTGGGAGGATCACTTGGATCTCATTGAGTTTTCATACAACAATAGTTACCATGCAAGTATTGGCATGGCACCTTTTGAGGCTTTGTATGGAAGGAAGTGTAGGAACCCTTTTTGTTGGAACGACATAAGCGAGACAGTGATTCTGGGACCTCAATTAATAAAAGGAAACCACTGAGAAAATTAGAGTAATACAAGCAAAGATTCAAGTAGCACAAGATAGACAAAAGTCCTATGCGGATAAAAAACGCTAAGAAGTCGTGTTTGAAGTTGGCGACAAGGTGTTACTTAAGGTATCACCAATGAAAGGGGTGATGAGGTTTGGAAGGAAAGGAAAATTGAGTCCAAAATACATATGACCCAATGAGATCTTGTAAAGGGTTGGAAAGGTAGTTTATAAGTTAGCACTACTAATGGAGTTGAGCAAAGTTCACAATTTTTTTCATGTGTCTCAACTAAGGAAGTATGTGCCAGATGAGTCACATGTGTTACAACCTGAAACAATAGAGTTAGCCCAAAGTTTGACCTATGAAGATAGGCCAATTAAAATCCTAGACAGTAAGGTCAGAGATACTTGTAGAAAGAGTGTCAAAATAGTGAAGGTGTTTTGGTCTAACCAAGAAACCGAAAAGGCTACTTGGGAAGCTGGAGATTTGATGAGAGAAAAATACCTAGAGCTCTTTCAAGTTAGTAGTAGGGTTACGGGGACGTAACTCGATTCTTAAGCGGGGTAGAAAGCGACCTATTTTTCGCGCGTTTTTACCATCAATTTTGCAAGTTTTTATGAGTTTCCATGACTTTTAAGTAAGAAGTTTATGTTTGACTACTAAAAAGTTGTCAAGTAAGTGTCTAAAGTCTAAAACAATATAGTGTTCCATTGAGAAAGTTTGAAGTAAGAGTAGTCTCTATTCAAATTCCATACACTAATCTACACAAAGTTTCCGGACGAAACTTCTTTTAAGTGGGGTATACTGTAATACCCCACATTTTCACGTATTTTAAGAAAGTATTTTTGTACTTTATTCATATAATTTTAATATTTTTATTGAAAAAAAATTAATATGTTCAATGGGCATATTAAATAAAAGAAATTAATAAAAATAAAATTAATAAAATAAATAATAAGTTTTAGTTGAAAGTAATTATTTGTGTTCTTAAATAATATTTTTATGCTTAAAAATATTTTAAAAGGCTTCTAAAAATAGAATTTTCAAAGGTTTCCTAGTTTATTTTGAGGCAAGGGCCTAAAGGTAATTTCCACTTGATAGGATCAGTATGGCCTTTTCAAAATCCTACTTTGGGGCCTATAAATACCCCTTAAAACCCAAAATTTCAGATTTTCTTGCTCATACTATTCATTAAGTTTTCAAAAATTTTAGAGAGAAGAGAAAAAAAAGGGGGCTTGTGATTTCCGAAAAAAATAGGAGAAAAAAACTGCAGTTGTGCAGTTTGGAAAAGAAAATTTTAATTATTTTTTTTGGGTGTCTCGGGATTTGTGCCAGCCGGACCCCTTCGCTGCCACCGCCGGCTGCCACCTCCTCCCCTCCAGTATATTTTTAAACTTCTTATATAAAATCCTCCTTCTTTCTTTTTGATTCAATCTTGGAAATTCATGTACATACTTATGTTTAATCATGTTTTTATGAGTTTTGATCATGTTTTAATAAAGTATAATTTGTTTTAAGGCATGAAGTAAAATTGTTGTTCATGAAATTTTAGATTAGG
This sequence comes from Suaeda aralocaspica, assembly GCA_016808085.1. Lineage (NCBI taxonomy): Eukaryota > Viridiplantae > Streptophyta > Magnoliopsida > Caryophyllales > Amaranthaceae > Suaeda > Suaeda aralocaspica. Next base: position 545,598 of record PYUH01003999.1, on the reverse strand, counting down.
GTTTATAAATTATGCAAGTAATGAATGTCCATGGGTTTTATGATTTAAACTTCAATATTTTGATCATGAATTATTGTTGTGTGAATTTATGATGATTTTATGAAGTTTAGATTGATTTTTAAAGGCTTTGAAAATAAAATAAATTGCTGTCCAAAATTTATAATCATGAAATTCAATGGAATAAATATTCTGATCATGTTTTGGGTTATGAAAAATTGTTTTAAAGTGTAGATTGGTTTCATAATTATGTTGATTGATTGTAGAAGAGTTTTATCATGAAATTTGATGTTTTTATAAGTTTTTCATGACTTTAAAGTTTATAAATAAATCTGAAATTTTTATAAAAACAAGTTAAAGTAAGTTTTAAGTGTTCATATTATGCTAGTATGATCACATATGAATTCTATGATGTTACATATTAATTTTTAGTATGTTTTATGAAGTTTAAAAGTGATTTTAAGCATGTTCAACATGCTGTCCAGAAGTTATAAAGTGAATAATTAGGCTTTTAAAGTATGTAATTAGCATAAATTGATCATATAAATTAAGTAATACATTATATGATTGATTTATGTGGTTTTTGAAGCTTTTCAAGGGTTTTTAGTAATTTTATATTGCTGTCCACTTTTCTAAAGTGGCATAAAAATTATACTAAGGTTTTATAAAGCATAAATAAGTACCGAAAACTAAGTAGTCATGCAATAGAAAAGAAAAGTGAAGTATGGAATTGAATAGAGACCATATAAAGAAGTTTTGGACAAAGTTTCCTATATAGAAGTTAGTTATATGTGTTGTAGAATTTAGTTAACAAGGTTTTAATTTAGATTCAGTTTTTCCCTATGTAGGAGACTTCGAACTAGTCCACTTCTAGAAGTTGTGGCGGAGCACGGTTACATTACAAGGTACATAAGTACTAAAGACAATCACAAGAGTTAGAATGCATGTTTGAACAATTCTTGTTTACATGAAATCTTGTATGCTTGTTTTGAATCATGAATTTATGTGCATGATAAGTTTTTAGTAGCATGTTCTTAAAGTATGATGGCATTCCATGTTAAATAGAAAGTTAAACTTTTATAAGCTTGAATTGTAATGTTATGATCATTTTAATTTGGCCAATAGTTTATTGACCAAGGAAGGAAGTTATTTTTAAGTCGGTTAGTTACTTAATCAACAAGAAAGGTAGTTGTGAATTTTTATTCACATGATTAAAAGAAGTTATGAGCAAATATTTCATATATTTTGCCACTCATAGTTTAATGTGTGGTCAAGAAGAAAGTAAGTTATTAGCCACTCATAGTTAATGTGTGGTACAGGAGGTTCAGTTTAATGAAAGGACACACATAGGATTAATTTAGAAATACCTTTAGTTGGAGATAATTAATTTGGCTTATTTGATTTGATGCATGTCTTTATGTGATGTTGCATGAGAGTCATAACATCGCTAAACCTGTTAAATCACATAAAGTGTAAGAGGACTTGCATCAAAACTCTTGGAACGTATATACCTTATGTATGAACAATGGGGGGAGTCGTATGGAACGACAATCTATGACTTCTAATTGGAGTACAAGACGTTGTACTCTTTTGTATTTTTAATGCGCTGGATATCCGTCACTTTATGTGACATAGTAATACCTTATTGGAGTTGCTCCCACGTTGGTGCCCAATAGGGCAATGATTTTTTTGAGGAAACCCGTTCGATGCAGGATCCATAATTTTAAATTTAATAATTCATTTAATTGAGTCCATGTACAGGAAAAAGGTCGTCAAAGGTAAGTTGAGTGCATGTTTTATTTCTTTTGGTTGTTGCATAGTCTTTAGTAGTTATGTACTCAGCTTTGTTGACTGTTTGTTTTGTGTGCATGGCTTTGTCTTGGACTTGGCCCTACAATGACCCACTTGTGGGGAGTAGTTGTCTAGAAAAATAAAAAGTTGCAGGTACAAGTGGGCATAAGTCATTTCATGTTAGGATGGAGTGAGGGCGCTTGCTGTGTTTTTGTAGCTTTACTTTATTTTTTTGCTTGGGAAGACTAACATTTATTTTGGATGATTGTTTTTATTTCTAAAGACTCTTAGTTTTGGCTTGGTTTTAAGGGCCATTAGTATGGTTCCGAAGTGTAATAAGTTTAAAGTTGATTTTTAATTTGGGATTGTTTTGAAGTTTAGTTTTAAATTGTTTTAGTTTTAAGACTTCCGCTGTAGTAGTTTGATAAATGCCTTAGCCGTTATCACGCTGGCGTTAATACTTTGGTTTTTACATATTTAGAAGTTTTAATAAATATAATCCTTAATAATTTTAATATGTTTTCCGGAAAAAAAAAAAATGAGAAGTAGGAAGTTAGGAAATTTCAGGGTGTTACACTGGTTGTGCTTCCTTCATGATAGCCTTCCCCTTGGCGCTTCTGCACCCTTTCTAGCAACTGTTTTCACACGAGTATCCTTGCTTGCTATTTTCTTTGTGTTCTCTTTCTCAATGGTTAATTCAACTTCCTCTTCTTCTTTAGTAACTTCCTTGATCTTTGATTTCTCAACTGGTTTGGGAGTGGTTTTAAGTGTGGGTGATTTAGATTTTGTGGTTGGTGATTAAGTAGCCTTCTTCTCCACTTTCTTAACTGTTTTTTATGACGGTTTCTTAGTGCTGAATTTCTTTTCCTTCACTTCTCAGTAACAACATCCTCCATCTGTTGAATTTCCCTTTCTTCTGATTCAACTTCATCCTCCTCAACTTCTTCTTCATCCGACTTGGATTCGGATTCAGGCCTTCTCATGTTCAGATTCTTCAACAATCTCTAGTTCCTTTGATTTTATTGTCTCTATTTATACAGGATTTGATTCTTTGGATTTTGGTGTGGGTGGCCTTTTGGCAGTGGCTAATTTTGTGGATGTAGGTGTGGAAGATTTGGTGGTTTTGGCAGTTAATTTTGGTGTAACCGCCTTTGTGGTTGTTTTTGTAGTGGATTTTGGTGTGGGGGGTCTTATAGTAAGGGCTTTTGAAGTTGCAGCCTTGGTGTTCTTTCTAATCAATGGCACTTCTTCCTCTTCTTTCACATCTTCCTCTTCCATCACATCTTATATCACAGACTCAATGACCTTGTCAACCATCTTCTTTGATTCTTCGTTTCAATTTCAGGAGATTCACTAAATTCTTTTTCAACCAATCGTGTGCTTCTTCTTTTTGACATGATGAGACTGAATATTTCCTCTGTTTTGAGCACAGAAAGAAACACTTTGAACAATGTGAGAGAAAGTAAGAAGAAGAATGTAGATGAATTAGGTTTTTGAGTGAGAAAAATAGTCGAGAGAATATATATAAGATAAAGAAAATGAAATGAAGAACGAAAGTATGATCAGAAGCATATATTTGTAGGAGATTTGAATCAAAACGGTTATCTTCAGAACATTTGAAAGATATTTGTCTGTTCAACCAAAAAGGCAGTTGCCATAAATACAACCATCATTATAATTATCTCCAAAAATTTGAATTTTTGAAAATAAACTGACTGACTAAAAATAACTGCCTCATAGATCTGGTTCCCTAATGGTTTGCAACTGGTTTGTCCCAACTTACCTTTTACAAGATTATGCTAAGGCACTTGTGTACTAAATTGATCAGCTTAGCATCGCATAAGAACTTTGTGAGACCTAAAAAGCATAAAGAAAAACAAAACAAAAATATGTACATATTGACATCATTTGACTAGCCAAAGGGACAAGTCAAGACTTAAGAGCTCATTGTCTAATTTTAATCATACCCAACAAGGTACGAAGCCTGATGAACATATCTCTGCTCAAAGGTTTTGTAAAGATGTCAGCTAGTTGATCTTCTGACCTGCAAAACTCCAATTCTATATTACCTTTTTCAAGTTGTCCCTTAGAAAATGATGCCTAATCTCAATATGCTTGGTTTTAGAATGTTGGACAGGATTTTTCGAAATATTGATTGCACTTGTGTTACCACATAAGATGGGAACACTTCTAAAATAGATCCAAAAATCCTTTGGTTGTGACTTTATCCACAATAGAAGAGCACAACATAAAGCTGCTGGAATATACTTAGACTCTGCTGTGGATAAGGCCACAGAGTTTTGTTTCTTAGATCCCCATGAGATAAGACAGGAACCTAAGAAATGAGTCATTCCAGAAGTACTCTTCCTGTCTACAATAAAACCAGCAAAGTCAACATCTATGTATCCTATAAGATTCATACTGCTACCTTTTGGATACCACAAATACAGATCATCAGTGCCATTTAGATACCTTAAAATTCTCTTAACAACCTTTAGGTGAGATTTTTTAGGGTTGATTTGAAATCTTGCACCAACCCTACTGAAAACACTATATCTGGCATACTGGCTGTTAAGTAGAGCAATGAGCCAATCATACCTCTATACAAATTACCCCCAACACCCTTTCCCTTCTCATCAAGGCTCAATTTAGTAGAAGTTGGAAAAGGTGTTTCATAGGATTTGCTATCTTGCAAGCCATATCTTTTCAGCAACTCCTTGAGATACTTCTGCTGATGAATCATAATACCATCCTTGGTTTGCTTGATTTGAAGTACTAGAAAGAATCCAAGTTCTCCCATCATACTCATTTCAAATTCACTTTTCATCAAATCTGCAAACTCATTACATAAATCAGGATTAGTAGCTCCAAACAAAATATCATCTACATATATCTGGACCACTAGCAGATCAGTTCCCTTTTCCTTTAAGAATAGTGTCTTGTCAACTGAACCTCTCTTATATCCAATTTCTAAAGAGAAAACTGGACATCCTCTCATACCAAGCTCTGGGAGCTTGTTTGAGACCATAAAGAGCTTTGTCAAGTTTAAAAACATGGTTTGGCAAGTCACTATCCTCAAATCCAAGGGGTTGTTCCACATATACATCTTCTTCCAAATAACTATTAAGAAAGGTTGTCTTAACATCCATTTGAAAGAGTTTGAAGTTCATATGAGCTGCAAAAGCAATTAAAATCCTGATTGCCTCAAGCCTGGGAACTGGAGCAAAGGTTTCATCATAATCAATTCCTTCCTGTTGATTAAATCCTTGTACCACTAGTCTGGCTTTGCTCCTGACTATAATACCTACATCATCCAGTTTGTTTCAGAACACCCATTTAGTTCCAATAACAGACATGTTTTCCTTCTTGGGTTCAAGATGCCATACTTGATTTCTCTCAAACTGATTGAGTTCATCTTGCATGGCCAGAACCAAAGCAGTCTCATAATCAGTTGCTTCTGGAAGCCATTGCTTTCTGGAAGCCATTGACATATTGCTTTAGACTATTCCAATTTTCGAAAACAAAAAGGTTTTTTATGTTCTAGAAGCCATTGCTTTCTAAAATCTTGATACACCCATTGGTTAATAAGGAGCCCTCGGTTCCGAATATGGAAGTCTCGAAAGGCGATTCGAGCATACTTTGATTTTCATCTTACTCAGACTCAATCAAAGTGGGGGCTAACTGTAGACATCTAATTTAGTCCCCGGTCCCGTGGTAAGACTCCATGATGAACAATAAAACCCACTTCTCTAGATTATTGGACTTAATTTTATATAAGCTCAATATTTGATTAAAAAAAAAAAAACGAGTTGTAGCGTAGCGCGACTCAGCGAGTCGCGCTGACGCAGCAGCGTGACAAGTAAACCAGCGCTAGTTGCGCAGCGAGACAGCTTGTGTCACGCTGGCTGGTCAGCGTTATTAAACTTGTAATGCTACCTGGCCAGCGTGATAAAACCTTTCGCGCTACACATTTTTCTTATAAATACCCTTTTTTCTCCTCTAAAACGATCCTCTTGACTTTCTTGATTTTTTCTACCCATTCTCACACTTCCAAAACCGATTCTCTTATTCTCCTAAACCTACTTTCTCTCTCTTTTTTCTCCTCTTCTCTTTACACTTAAACTTTTCTCCATCAAATTATCTTTTTATTTCATTTCTAATAGTAATAAATAAGAGAATTTATTACAATAATTTCAGTAAATAAGCGAATTTACTCAAAATAGTAATAAATAAGCGAATTTATTACATTTTTTTCAATAATTTCAATAAATAAGCGAATTTACTCAAAATAGTAATAAAAGCGGATTTATTACATTTTTTTCAACAATTTCAGTAAATAAGCGAATTTACTCAAAATAGTAATAAATAAGCGAATTTATTACATTTTTTCAATAATTTCAGTAAATAAGCGAATTTAGTCAAAATAGTAATAATGAGCGAATTTATTACCTTATTTCCAGTCAAAAGAAAACTTATTCAAAATACTAATACTAATTTATTTGCTAAGCGAATTTACTAAAATCTATTTTCGATTTCAGTTTCGAGAGCCTTTGCTCTCTAAAATTTGCTACGCCCATTGGTTAATGAGGAGCTCATGGCTCTGGATATGAAAGCCTCGAAAAACGATTCGAGCATACTTTGATTGTCGTCTTACTCAGACTCAATCAAAGTGGGGGCTAACTGTAGACACCTAATTTAGTCCCCCTGTCCCGTGGCAGGGCTATATGATGATTAAAAAACTCATTTCTCTAGAAGATTGGAGAATCGAGTATACTTGGGCATAAAAATAAATCTCGGATATTATAAAATTTCCATTCTTATTTAACGGACCTTTTATCCCAATGCCTCTTTTATTATTTTAAATAAATAAATTAAATTAGATTAAATTAAATTAAAAAAAAGGATTTTTCAAAAAAAAAAAAAAAAAACGTAGCTCGCTTAATTTAGTCACGCTGACAGCTCAGCGTGACTAAGTTAGCAGCGCTACCCTAGTAGCATTGTTGGGTTTCCTGCGCTATTGGGCCAGCGCGATTCGGCGTACTGCGCTAGCAGCCCTGCGCGATTAGGGTTCCCACGCTGTTATAAAAACCTTAATTTCCTTCATTTCTCAAAAAACTTTTTTTACTTATTCTCTCCCTCATACTTAATTAATCCGATTATTGCTTTTAAAGAACCTTATTTTTTATAATAATTATTTATTATTTATTTGCTATATATTTTAAAAAAAGTTGCTACAAATTTTGATAATATTGAAACAATAATTCGACTGTGCCCAAATTAACACTCGACGACTCCAATCTTCATACGGGAAGTGGTACGTTTCCTGAGAGCCCTAAAAATCAAACTTGTGGATTTGTTGTTGTTGGTTTTCCGAATCATTTACCGCTTTTATCATTTTGTTTTTGTTAAAGGGCTTAATTTGAATTAATTTATCACATTAAACTAAGATAATTTTTGGACAAATTGTATCATGCTAGGAACCTTGAATTAATCTTAACGACGATTTGACTAAATTATTAGGTTTTATGTGATTTCACCTNTTTTGACTAAATTATTAGGTTTCATGTGATTTCACCTTAATAATAGTAATTTTGTGTTAGGTTGTAAATTATTATTTTGTGGTTCTTTAAATAATTTGTGTATAATTGAGAGAAAACTAGTAATGGCCGCCTACGGGCTAATATGCACACTCCGCCATATTAGTACCTTCACCCACGAATCCAACCTTTGGTTCGTCAGATCATAACTTGGAGTCATCCCCATGGGATTGAAAGGGTTATTCGTGCAATTTAGATTATCGTCCCGTATTCGTGTCCCATTCGTAATCAATCTAAATACACGGTTTATGAGTTTGATTCCTAAAACTCATTGGCGACTCTTTACTAGCATCGTCCGTATTCGTATATTATTATCTCACTCGAAAAAAGATAATTAAAAAAAAAAAACACCAAAATAGCGTAGCGCAACAGACTTTGTCACGCTAACGTCGCAACGTCACAAAGCTTGTCGCGCTACACCTGCAACGTGACAAACTTTGTAGCGCTGCACAGTCAGCGTGACAAACTCTGTCACGCTACCACGCTAGCGCGACTGATATTCCTGCACTCCTGTTTTTTTGCAAAATACTTCTAAAAAAGTCCATTTCACCTTTCCTTAAGCCAATTTTTTAGGTCTAACTTGACCTATGGACGGTTTGGGAAAGGTGACCTAAAAGTTTGGGACCCTAAAATCCGGGGCCCCTACACTTCCATGTGTTTGAAACATGCCTTAAGATCACCAGAATAACATTACACTTCGGGAAGAAACCGTTGACTTGGTGGGGCCCATGGTCTCTAAGCAACCGAGTAAAACGCAACCTTATCCCAACTACATCGTTTCCATGTTGCCCATGGTACTTGGAGGGGAGACACTCCATATCTAACGGTTATCACACTGCAAAGTGTTGGAGCACACTCCTTTGATGTAGGACACTTTGGATTGACCTTTAGAGCTTAACCCTAGAGGACATAGAACCTTGGTTTAAGGAACCTCATTGCTTGTATTTCGATTTTTTTTATTCTTTTCTTTTTTTATGATTCTGTTTCCTTCTTTTATGATTTTGTTTCCTTTTTTTTTTGTGGTTTTGTTTCATCTTTTACTTTCCTTTATGTTGTTATTTTATTCTTCATGTTGTTTAGGAGACTTTAGAATTTTGCATTTATTTATTAAAAGATTTTATTAACCTGCTTCAAATTAAATGATTCACTAAAATCATATCCTTACAAAGACTTCATTAGCATTATTCTGTTCTTATATAGAATATTATTAATGTTGTCTATTTAGAAATTATTTTGGAAAATCTTTAAATAAAAGGATTGTTAATAACATCATGTTAGGAATAAAGTCGTTTTTTTTTCTAAGACTAACTTGATACTTCCATTATTCACCAAGAAATTTAAATCGTATCAATCATTTCAAACATTTATTTGTTAAGATTATTGACATAATTTGAATATTTCGAGGATTTACTAATTCAATTCTTTTTTGTAGAATTTAATTAGTTTATTTTCGAATTCTAGGTGGAGCTAACAATCTTATTTTCCTTAATGAATGAAATTCTTTCTTTTTTGTTTTGTAAAAAAAAAAAAAACAAAATTTTCGCCCATGATCTTTTAATCCTCATAAGCATTAACAATAATTAACTTAATACTGGTTTTGCTTGAGTTAAACTAAAAAAGGTCAAAAAAAACTTTATTAATTATATTCTTTAAATTAGAATGTCATTAATTAAGGTTTAGTCGTCTTTAGCTTAGCTTACAGACGCTCTTAGTATTAAATTAATCATTGTTAACACTACTTAATTATTTCTTTGTTTTTTCCGAAAAATAGAAATAAACATTTTTATGAATGGCTTGAAATTTTTTTATCGTAAAGGGCTGGTTCAACTGCTTGGTGTCGCGATCTAGATCAGCGTTTACAAAGGTTAGGTAGTGACGAACAATCATCATTCATCTCAAATTCCTTAGAGGATATTTGTGAAGATTTCGGGTTTATTACTCTAAATTCTCCAATTTGTTCCTCAAGTTCTGTTCCGTCCTCTCCAAGACCAAGTATGGGTGAAGAAGAAAATATGAATGCTACATTGAATGCTCTCTTGATGCATCTTAATAAGATGGAGGCTCAACGAGAAGTGGAAAAAATTCGCCTTGCTGAAATTGAAGCTGAACGTGCTGTTGAAAAGAAACATTTGGTTGAAATGGAAGCCAAAAGGCAAGAGGAAAAAGAAAGAGATTGAAAATCTCATTCATTGTTCTTCAATGGGTGACAAGTCATATCAATTTGAGGCTGCCAACATCCCTAACACTGAGGCTGTTCTCCCTGAGAAGTTCGATCCTTCTACTCTTCCAAATTTCAAGGTGACTGATAATCCAGTCAATCACCTTAAGAGCTTTATTGGGTCCATGACCATCAAAAAGGTTGATCCTGTATTCTATCTAGTGATCTTCCCTCTTTCTTTAGAACCCATTCCACAGAATTGGTTCTACTCTCTTAGCACAGATCGGGTTCCAGCTTGGGATACTGTTACTAAGTAATTCATTGATCAATACAAAGATAACATGGAATTCCAAGTCGCACTCCGAGAACTCGAAGTGTTAAAACAAGGAGCTGATGAAGGGTTCACTACCTTCTTCACTCGTTATAGGGAAAAGATGACCCACTTGGTCCAAAAACCATTCGATGCTGAATTAGTAGAAAGTTTTGTAGACAACTTGTCCGAGCCTTATCAAGTACATCTCAAATATCAAGGCATCGACTCTTTCAAACGAGTGTATGATGTCGGGATCAAAATTGAGAACAATTTATTGAAAAAACAGTCGAAGCCCCAGGCTTATAAGGGGAACTACACCTATAAAAAGGGTGAATCTTCCAAAAATAATGAAGTCAATGCTTTAGAAGCTTCTCGTTCAAGTCCATCAAAAATAAAGAGATGGCCTTGAGATAGAAGATTCACTCCTATCAGCATGACTTATTCTCAAGCTCTTGACAGACTTCAAAGCCAAAATGCTTTACATCCAATTGGGCCAACTCCTGACCCACCAGAGGACAAGAGAAGCCCAAAATGGAATGCTAATTCATGGTGCATATACCATAGAGGGAAAGGGCATGATACTGAACAATGGTGGGTCCTCAAACATGTCATTCAAGACATGGTTGAAGACGGGCGTTTACCTTTACCTCCCAAGCCGAATAATATCACCAATCCTTTTGGTGGATCGTCTATTCTGGCCATTGATTGTGTTAGCGATAATTTTGATCCTTCTAAATTTATCACTTCCAATAATGATAATGCAATGGAGGAAGTATTAGGCTTACACGATCATGTATGTGGCATATGGGACGATAATGTTGAGGATACTTAGATCACCAACCTCAATGCCAACACAACTCTCGGGCTTAATCCAGAAATTATAAAAAATGATTGGTATCAAGATCCTACAGAAGTTGTGTCTAATGTTCAGCATCTTACTCGTTCCGGACGAGCTTATCAACCTGATAATGACAAAGGCCCATCTCAGGCCCAAGTCAACAAAGACTCAATTCCAGTCCAAACAAATACTGGCTCATCACAAGCCCAAAATTCTAGTGAGAGCAATGATAATCCTCTCATTAAGCAAATGCAAAAGACTAAAGCCGACGTAACCATTTGGCAATTATTAGCTTCTTCTCGTGATCATAGGGTAGTTGTACTGAATGGACTTAATGCATTAAATGTTTCTCCTGACACTACCCCTGAAAATCTAGTAAGTCTCTTGTCAACTGGACCAAAGAAAATGATTGAATTTTCTAAAGAGGATCTCCCCCCGGAAGGTACTACTCATAATAAGGCCCTTTACCTAACTGCTGGGATATTGAATAAAAATGTCCCCTTGACATTAGTCGACAATGGGTCTGCGGTCAATGTCTACCCGTTAAGAACTGCCAAGCATCTTGGCATAGAAAAAGAAGCATTTTCCCCATCACTGCAAGGAGTAAGAGCTTATGATAACACAAGACGAGAGGTCTTAAGAGTCATAATTCTTGACATGTCCACTGGTGGAATAAGGAAGAAAGTTGAATTTCATGTGATCGATGTAAAATCATCCTTCAATTTGCTTCTAGGACGCCCATGGCTCCACATGCTTGGTGCGGTGCCTTCATCGCTCCATCAAAAGGTCAAGCTCATACATGAAGGCGTGCCTATAACCATTAATGCTTCTCCAATCAGAGTAACCATNAAAAGTAGCTATGGAGGGTCAATCCCTGCTAAAAATATCCCATGATCAAGATGTGGAAGATTTGTGGGGATTTGTACCCGTAGAAATCGCTCTCATTGAATCAGAAGACTTACAACTTGATCCCCATGCTAGTGTGATAGTGAACGCTATCATGTTAAAAAATGGTTATTTTCCTGGCATGCCTTTAGGAGCAAACGGAGGAAGGGAGATCACTCATCTCCCTAAATTCAAAGCCACACCTAACCTCTTTGGTTTGGGGTATGAACCGACAGAAGACAAACTAAAAAGATACATGGTTGAAGAAGTGACTCGAAAGGCCAACGCCAAAAGGGGAATTACTACCTCTATCCCTTCCTATCAGCTCACTCTTAATGGGCGGTTTATAAAGGAAGGGGATAATTACCCTATTATTGCTTCCCTGAACCCTTGGTTCAAAACGGGGAACAAATTCCTAGATTTGAAATATTTCATGATTGCTACTTTCTATAAGAGAGAGCACAATACTCTCTTCCCATCAAATACTCCAAACCAGAGTGTTTAGACAAATGAGCCCTTGGTTTGTTATTTGGACTGGAACGGAACCCATTGAGAGACGAAGCTGCAGTAATTCAGAAGGCTATGCAAGACGAAAAGTTCAACCTCGCTTTACTCATTTCCCATTCAGAGAACGTCGAGAGCGGATGGAGAAAGACCTTGAAGTGGATCGACACAAAAGGGGCCAAAATTACTATCTCAACCGGGGAGGGACAAATGTTCGAAGATTCTGAGTCTGAGTCTAATTTTGAGTCCGAATCCAAAGATAATATTAGTGTCGTAGGCAATCTAGCTATATCTATTGCTTCGATTCCTCCCGTTCCTAACTTAGATTTAAGCTCTAAAGGAATTGAGTCCCTCTTTGATGTACTCCTTGATGATTCCAATGATTATGCGACTATTGCTTATTCGTGCTCTTCTCCCCAATCCCCTTATAATTGTCTTGCAATAATTAATTCAGCTGAAAAATCAACTAACGATGAACCAGTTGAGATAATAAAGTTCATGGAAGAATTTGAAAATCGCACGCCAGTAATAGAAGAAACTGAATCCATTAATATCGGTAATGAACAAGATATGAAAGAACTAAAAATTGGCTTAACTCTTAGTTTACAAGAGCGCATAGACTTAATAAACATGCTCAAAGAATTTAGCAATGTTTTTGCTTGGTCATACAAAGATATGCCTGGCATAGATTGTGAAATTGCGGAACACAAAATTCCACTCAATCCAACAATTAAACCCGTCAAAAAAAAGTTAAGACGTATGAAGCCTGACGTTGCCCTCAAAATAAAAGAGGAAATTATCAAACAATTAGATGCGGGTTTTATACGTGTTTCAAAATACCCAGAATGGGTAGCTAAAGTTGTTCTAGTTCCGAAAAAGGACGGACGTGTGAGAATGTGTGTAGATTTTCGGGACTTAAACAAAGCTAGTCCTAAAGATGATTTTCCACTACCACACATTGATCTCCTTGTAGACAACACGGCTAATCATGAACTCCTTTCGTTCATGGATGGCTATGCAGGTTACAACCAAGCATAAATAGCTACAGAAGACATGGAAAAAACCACATTCATTACCGAATGGGGAACTTTCTGTTACAAAGTAATGCCTTTTGGACTTAAAAACGCTGGAGCAACCTATCAAAGGACTGCTACTACATTGCTTCATGATATGATGCATAAGGAAGTAGAGGTCTATGTAGATGACATGATTGTAAAATCAAAAGACCGACAAGGGCACATTCCTGCCCTAAGNAAGGGCACATCCCTGCCCTAAGAAATTAAATTCTTTACTATATTAAGAAAATATAATATGAGGTTGAATCCGCAAAAATGCTCCTTCGGAGTAACATCTGGAAAGTTGCTTGGATACGTAGTCAGCACGCGGGGTATAGAAATTGATCCATCTAAAATCAAAGCTATACTAGATATGCCTTCCCCTAAAAATGAAAAACAAATCCGAGGATTCTTAGGTAGGCTCCAATATATTAGTCGATTCATATCAAAATTAACTATGGTTTGTGAGCCCATCTTCAAGAAATTAAAGAAGGAAGAAAGGGTGGAATGGGATGACAAATGGCAAGAGGCTTTAGAAAAAATAAAAGAATATCTTCTCAAGCCTCCAATACTTGTACCACCAATACTTGCAGTCCCTCTAAGGCTACATTTAACTGTGACTGAAACTGCTGCCGGAGCCATGCTCGCACAAGAAATAAATGGAGAAGAAAAGGCCATATATTACTTAAGTAAAAAGTTCATCCAATATGAAACTCGGTATTCACAGTTGGAGAAAACTTGCTTGGTCTTGGTATGGGCATCTAAAAATCTTAGGCATTACTTGTTTTCCCATTTTGTCCATGTTGTGTCCCATTTGGACCCATTAAAATACCTTTTTGGCAAGCCAGCACTAAATGTTCGCCTCTCGAAGTGGCTTCTTATGTTGGCCGAATTTGACCTTCAATTTGTCCCTTCAAAAACAATTAAAGGACGAGCAGTGTCAGATTTCTTGGCTGAGTTCCCTCCTAACGAGGAAAAGACGGAAGCATATAACTTCCCAGATGAAGACCTCTTAATGACTGAAGACGATAGTTGGGCCCTCTACTTTAACGACGCTTCTAACCAAAAGGGGTGCAGAGTAGGGGTTCTTCTAGTTAGTCCAGATGGTGCACATGTTCCAATATCAGTCAAATTAGACTTCCAAGTCACTAATAATGCAGCTGAATATGAGGCATGCGTTGTTGGATTAGAGGCAGCAGTAAGTTTAGGGATTAAAAGACTAAAAGTATTTGGAGACTCATCACTCATCATAAATCATGTGTCTGGAAAGTGGAAAGTAAGAAGTGCTAGCCTAGTACTCTATCAAACACACTTAGACACCATAATTAAAAACTTCGATGATATCCAGTACTAATACCTCCCTTGGGATGATAACCAATTCGCCGACGCCCTTGCTAAATTATCATCAATGATAAATATCCCACATAACCTAGCATCGATAACTTTAAGCGTTGAAAGGAGGCAAGAACCTGCCTATTGTAACGCTATTGAAGATGCCCTTGATGATGAGAACAAAGTTCCATGGTATCAAGATGTCCTCAATTACAAAGTAAAAGGAGAATTCCCACGGACTTCAAGCCTTCGAACTCAAAGGGCAATAAGATTATTATCTTCCCAATATATCGAAATTCAGGGTAGATTGTATAAAAGGACCTCAAAAGGGCTTAATTTGCTATGTGTTAACAAAACACGAGTCAAGCGACTTATGGAAGACACCCATAATGGTGTCTGCGGTCCCCACAATAATGGTAAGATGTTAGCAAAAAAGATAACACACTTAGGATATTATTGGATGATAATGGAAGATGATTGCTGCAACTGTGTACAAACATGTCCTAAATGCCAAATATTTGCTAACTTACAACATTTACCTCCTGTAGAGCTATAAAATTATACTTCACCATGGCCATTCTCCACTTGGGGTATTGATATAGTCGGGAAAATAACGCCCAGTGGTGTTGGAGGACATACGTTCGTGTTGGTCGCTGTTGACTACTTCACAAAGTGGGTTGAGGCAGCTTCATATATCAAAATAACCGCTAAACATGTGGCCAAATTCATTGAACAAAACACCTTTTGTCATTACGCAGTCCCACATGAACTCATTAGTGACAATGGATCTCATTTTAAGGGAGAAGTAATTGATCTCTTACAATGATACAAAGTACAACATAGGCACTCTTCCCCTTATAGACCCCAAACGAATGGAGCAGTAGAGGCTGCAAACAAAAATGTTGTTGTCATCATAAAAAAGATGGTCGAACATTATAAAGATTGGCCTCATAAACTTCACTTTGCTCTGTGGGGATATCGATCTTCCATACGAACGTCCATAGGAGCCACCCCTTACTCCTTAGTGTATGGTATGGAAACAGTTTAACCTGTTGATTTGGAAATACCCTCTCTTCGCATAGTCCTAGAAAGTGAATACCTAAAGCTAAATGGGTTCGGGCTAGGTATGAGGAACTTATTTTCTTTGATGAACGAAGATTAAAAGCTTTGCATTACGTACAAATATATCAAAGACGGATTGCAAAACATTTTAATAAAAGAGTTAAGCCAAGAAACATTAATGAAGGAGATTTAGTTCTAAAAGAAGTACGAGCCCCACCCACCGATCCAAGAGGGAAAATCCGGCCCAATTGGACGGGGCCGTATATTGTTAAGAAAATCCTATCAGGCAGTGCGGTAAAACTAATTGACATAGATGGGGATGGATTTACTCAATTAACTAATTTGGACCAATTGAAGAAATTTTACACTTAAAATTGCAAGACAATCATGGACTCACACTAAGTCCTACAACATATGGGCCCAATTTAGCTCATATTATTATGTAAAATGGGCAAATCAAGAAAAGGAAAAGAATCGTAATCCATTCTATACTAAACCAAAAGCTATATATAATAAAAGTAATTAAATAAATAAGAAAGGGGCAGCGATGAAAATTCAACCGCGCTGACCTTGCAGCGTAACAATGCTAACTGCGCCGCCATGTCAGCGCGACAAGAGTAACCACGCTGCACCGTGCAGCGTTATTTATTCTGTAGCGCTACAACCCCAGCGTTACAATTTCAACTGCGCTGAATGCATGTTACATTTCAATAGTTTCAGTGAATCGTTTGTTTAAACTATTGAATTATGAAAGACCTCACTTAAAGGTTTCACATGATTTTAAGGACCCACGAAGGTTCGATAAAAGGCTCATTTAAGTATTTTCTATAAAATATATATATAATAATTAGAACTACGCTTGGCCTGATTCCTTTTGGATACGTAGGCAACTTATGTTAAGTTCGGCCCATTTAAATACATAATTAGTTTTTATTGTTTAAATTATCAATAACTTCTAATGTAAATAACTAAAGTTTGTTTGCATATAGAAATAAAATAATATTGTCCTTCATTAATGTTTTAAGAGTAGCATAATTCAAATCATCAAAACAAAATAGACTACTTTAAAGTCTACGCTAGTAGTGCACATGCACTTTATTGAAAACAATAAAATAAATAAAGTCAAACACTACTCTTCCTTTTCCTTACGAGCATGCTTTGGGTCTTCATCTACTTCCGGATCTTCCTCCATCCCATTAGGATTATCTTCGAGCTTTTCTTCATTATTCACTTCTTTAGAGGAACCTTCATCAAAGTGCTTTTCTATAGGCTTGGGCTTGCTCTCTTTACGAGTCCATACCATCTTTCTTTTCCCCTTACCTTCTATAGTTTTTTGGGTCTTTTCATTTAACTTTGGTTGTCCAGTTTCGACCCCAGGTAAGGAAGGAGCGTTTTTCTTATTTCTTGGACCTAGCCTATCAAAAACAAATCCAGCTTCATTCTTTCTCTTTAAAGAAGTCTCATTCTTTCCCTCTCCTATTGCAATCCTATTTTTTGAGCCTTATAGACCTGTGGGCCTTTGGACCTTTCAGTAGCTTCAAGGCCCCGGGCCTTATCCCTCTCCTCTTTACTCTTAGCAAGCATCCAATCCTTGTAACTTTGTGATAGTTGAGTAGAACAACCATTCCTCGGAAAAGCCCATCGTGGACGATTGGCCCAATACTTTGTCCATGCGGTAATGGCAGGGCCCCGAAGTTCCAAGCAAGTTGGGGGGTCAGTGTCAAGGCTAGGGATACTTTGTTTCATACCATATTGCCTCAAAAGATGGGTCGGAAAGAAATAAGTAATTTTCCTGAAACCAAGAAGACGCACATATGGTGTTGACTCATGACTTCCGATCATCTCCTTGATAAACCACCATGGAACGACCCATCTAATTGAAAGACCTCCATGAGACATAAGTAACATCCACTCCACTAGAGTTTTCCTTGGGAACAAAGTCCTCCTCATAGTAAATGATTTGAGGTTGTAATTCACAGCATTAAGGGGTTGTTCGATGGTCTTAAGGCACTCACTAAGCCAAATCTGCATTAATTAAATAAAGAAATAAATGACAATCCAAGATTATTACATAGCATTGAATAATTATGGTTTGAAATTATGGAAAAATAGACATTATGGAAGATAAACAGGAGTGGTGGAAACTCTACTACGCTAATAGTTGAGCGTTTCAAAACAAACAGCGCTACAGTGTCAGTGCGACAGATACTACTGCGCTACACGCGTAGCGTCACAGAATTAGTCACGCTATGACTAATAGCGCTAATTTACTACTGACGCTACGATTCTAACTACGAAAAATCTTCTTTCCTTTCGTAAATTCATAACAATTCATCTATTCTAATTAATATTTTAGCCCAAGGTTAGAATATTACCTGAAGCAATAAAGGGCTTCCAGAAAAGTGCAATGATGGATCCGCTTTACATGCGTCCAATGCTATGATGGTCTCACCAATCACCATAGGCATAGGAGTACGATCACCTTCGATTTGCTCAACAATTGCAATTAGTGAAGCATTTCCCATATTTCCTCCATCATTAACAAATAAATATCCTGATAGCAAACATAAGCATAAAGCACGTCTTTTGTACCTTTGTATTGTTAAGTTGTCTGAAGGAGAGGAAAATCTTGCAATAATTTTCAAAAGATCACAGTGTTGGCCATTGAGAATTTCCTTGGTCTCGAACTTAGTTAGTCCAAGTAGTCTCTGAAAGTCCTTACCAAACCCTTGTTGAAGGTTAGGTACAGCCGGAAGAGCTTCCACTGGAAAACCAACAATCGCGCTAAATTCTTCCGGAAAGGGGGTCAATTCATTGTTAGCAAAGGTAAAAACATGGAATTGAGGATCCCAAAAATTGATTGCGGTATGAAGGAAATCCCAATTGATACGAGCTTGCCTCAAAGAAAACAAAGCGTTCAGATGATAAGCATTGAATTCAAGGCGTTCCTCTACAGACAAAGAAGAAATCCAACGGTTTAACCCGAATGAAGTTTTGGGACATTCTTTATCTCCTTCTTTTCTCTCTAACAAAGAAAACTTTTGTAAGGGATTTTGTTTGATGAATGTATAATTGTTCGTTCATATATTTAACCAAGATGGTCACTAGGCAACTTCCTTAAATTCGTTTTAGGAAATAATGAGAAATAAAGCAGTGCTTCAGTTTTAGTCGCGCTGATGTGGCAGCGTGACAAGGTTTCAGCGCTACGACAGCAACGTGGCAACACTAGTCATGCTACGCGCGTAGCCCCACTACAATTTTGATAGCGCTACAGATGCAGCGTCCCAAATCCTCCTACGCTGCATAAAACTTCCATAATCAGCCTATTTGTGAGATTCTTTCCATTCTTTAACTATTTTGGGCGATTTTATTTCTTGAACTTCTTTCAAATCATATTTGTTTAAGGAAAATGAGATATGCACCCCCCCCCTTCCCTGCTAACTAATTTTGGTGATTATTTTTTCGGGAGTAAGTCGGATTAATTCTCCAACACTTAACAAAAAATAGAATGAACTAATATATATGCCCTTGGTTTTCAAATATTAGCATAAAAAGCCCAAGGCTTACATATGTTTATAAATCCATGATTACAAAATATTAAGGCTAAAATGAGATAAAACAAACAGAAAATTAAGTTTGAGTTAAACTACGAATACAAATGTCAACAAATTACATGCCACCAAAAGCTATTGTGGTGGCCCATAGTCAAAGAAATAATGCATAGCACTAGTGCGAGGAGTATAAGAATCAGTAGAATGTCTTCGATCCTCCTGCTGCATTTGAGTGTTAATCCTTGGTGGTTCATACGACGAAAATCGCCCCATCTCATAAGGAACTCTTGGATATGGCCCTTGGCCTCCACCATAATAATCCCATTCTTGAGCTTGAGACCATCCGCCACCTTGACCATGATTATAATAGCCAGCATAAGGATCATATCCTTGTTGTGGGTTGACTTGTTGACTACTTCCTCCCTCGTCTCTATTTTTATGTTCAAGGATCAGAGGCTGCATTTTTTGACCACTAGTCGGACCTTCCGTAAAAGGGGGACGCCTGTAATGGCCACCCGGAGGACGAGGGGGACGAGGAGGACGAAATGTCCCGTGTGTTGTATAACGCGGCACAACGTCCTACAAAAGAAAATAATGCACAAAAATTACCCATAGGTGATAAAGACATGAAACTTGAAATACAGGCAACACATAGGGAAACCTACCCTAGCCATGGTGATGCTCTGGCACACAAAAGCATGTTTTATCTTCCTATAAGCAGTGCGAAACGCATTCAATACTTTGATGACCTTGTTTGTAGTTGTCCTAGACACCTGCAATTAAACAAGTCATTTAAAATTAACAATGAAAAATGATTGGAATAATAATAATAAGAGTCGAGTAAAGAAAAAGACAAACCCAAGGCTTACCATGTCGACATTCTCAGGGATATAAGGAACATCTTCTTCCTCTTCCTCAGCAAATGGCACAGTGTCATTAATCAAATTCCCGAAACCATCAATGCATTTGATATTTTGTTCAGGAACTTGCCAACCCTCAATATCATCATTCTTTGCACATATATACATATAAACAAATAAACATATATTTAAAATGCAAATGCGTGAAAAAGGGAAAGGAAAGGTAAGATACCCTAACAAATGTTGGAAAAGGACGTAGCCAAGCCTGAACCCAATTTTTGTAATTAACACCAGCAAAAACTAACGAGCTGTGAGTCCTCTCAAAAATCATCATAGAGGTAGCGGGAACCTTACTGAGTCTAAGATGAAGACAGGTGGATCCATGGGAGCTAAAGGAATAGGAGAATAAGTTTGACGAACAACACGTTCTCCCAGAAAACCAAACAAGTTGCCTAAATCCTTTCAAAAGGATCCTGGCTTCCTCAAGAGGTGGTGAAACCTGCACTCCACGGCTAATATCTGGTATCCCGTCCCATGGACGAAAGATAATCTGCAATAGAAGGAAAATTAATAATCATTTATTGCAGTTATAAATATATATAAGTGTATATATACAACGAGTCCTTACTTGCTCTTCAGGAAGGTTATAAATCGATTGGCGTATTACATCTGTCTTATGATGAATGTTAAGCCGTCTTCCCCATCTGCGGCTCACCGGGAATCTCTTAGGTCGGTCATTTATTGGGGCAAGAGTTGGGAAATGTTCAAAATACCACACCTGAAAAGAAAAGGTTAGAAAAGCAAAATAAAATNGGGTTAGAAAAAAAAAAAGCAAAATAAGATGCAAATAAGTGGATAAGCACATTCTAAGAGAATTTGTTACCTCAATAACTCGAGGAATGCCTCCTAGGGAAGCTGGGACACATTCTCTCTTTAGCGGGTCATCCATGACTCGAGATGTCTTACGCATTTCAGATATTAAATGCACATAACCCGCTTTCCCCCCAGCAATAATCTTTGATTCCTTTCAAATCTGACAATAACGGGACAAGAGAAAAAGCCACTCGTTGCTCTTTGTCTGTTAAAAAGGTACTACCAATCAAATATAAAAGGAAGATCCTAGCTCTTTGAAGGGAAGTGGTTTCTGTCATAATGTCTTCATTGGCTAAAGCATCCGACAATTCACTCCAAGGGAAAACTCTCTCATACAATTTTAATCGAGTGTAGATTGGCCCAAGTAAATCACCTATCATTGGCTCTTTTCCTGTCATTCCTTCATTAGGGATGAAATCCATACCTGCCAAGGGTAATCCAGTAATCATCCCATAATCGAAAGGAGTTATACCCATCTCTCCCCATGGGAAATGAAAGGTGTTAGTTGTATCCCAAAACCATTCCATCATTCCCCTAACTAAACAAGCAGACATTTTANTAAGAAGACATCTTACATCTTTCTTTCTCTATATAAGATTCTAAGAAATCTTGAAAACCACTCACTTTAACCAACTCTTTGGTATTCGCATCAAGAGTATTATAAATTTTACCAAGCATCTTCCCGGAATCATATCTTCGTAATTCATCATCAACCTATAACATTTCACTTACATATATCATCTAAAATTTGTAAATTATTGAGAAAACCAAAAAAAAGCATATTACTTACGATTCCTCTTGATGCTCGAGAAGATATATGATGGTCAGCATCAAGTTTCAAGACACGATTATCCCACTCAAGTGGGGGCTCCCATGTAGGGTGTGGTACTCGATTCTTACTCTTTGAACGGTTTTTAGCATGACGCTTATGAGTATCCGTTCTTCCCTCTGTCTCCCCTCCATCTTTCTCGTTTCTAGGGGAAGACATTGCTGTAATCCACAAACTAGAATAGCTTATTAACTTAGCAAGAGCATCTTTTACTTTTGATTAAGAGTCCATTGCTCTTCTTTATTAAATTAAGAGCACATTACTCTTATAAATATAATAAATTAATCAAGACCATTTTTTTTCACTTTTGATTATTAATTAAGAGCCCATTGCTCTTCTTTATTAAATTAAGAGCACGCTACTCTTATAAATAAAGTAAAATTTTCAAGAGCATTTTCACTTTTGATTATTAATTAAATTAAGAGCACGTTACTCTTATAAATAAAATAAATTAATCAAGAGCATTTTTTTTTTCACTTTTGATTACTAATTAAGATCCCATTACTCTTCTTTATTAAATTAAGAGCACGCTACTCTTATATATAAAGTAAAATTTTCAAGAGCATTTTCACTTTTGATTATTAATTAAATTAAGAGCACGTTACTTTTATAAATAAAATAAATTAATCAAGAGCATTTTTTTCGCTTTTTGATTACTAATTAAGATCCCATTAAAGAGCACGTTACTCTTATACATAAAATAAATTAATCAAGAGCATTTTCACTTTTGATTATTAATTAAGAGCCCATTACTCTTCTTTATTAAATTAAGAGCATTTTTTTTCCACTTTTGATTATAAATAAAATAGTTTAATCAAGAGCATCCTAGAGCCCATTACTCTTATAAATCAAATCATTTAATCAAGAGCATTTTTTTTCACTTTTGATTATTAATTAAGAGCTCATTGCCCTTATAATTAAAACTATTCAAGAAGTATTTTTCTAGTTTTGATTAAGAATAATCAACTACACTCTCTAATTAAGAGCCTACTAGTCTTTAAAATGTCAAAATACATGGGTCATGACATGAGTAATGAAAGTCTAAGAACAATTCTCAAATGATTCATGGAGCGTCATACTTCATTTTAACATCATTAGGACAATCATTTGCCAAAAACACACATGTTTGATAAAAATAAGAGCAAATATAAATTGTCACAAGCTTAACCTTCTTATGACTACAAATTATATGAATTATAGCAAATGTAAGAACAAATTTATCCCATAGTTCTCAAAAGTAAGCTTGAAAAAAAAAAAAACTCACAGCGTGTTTGAAGTTCCAGCGCTGCAGCTTCAGCGTCGCTCCACTGAACACGCTACTGGTGCAGCGCGGCTACACTAGAGGCGCTACGCCCCCAGCGCCTGTAAATCAATCACGCTACCTGCACAACATATTTTGAACTCCAAAATTTACAAATCTAGCAACAACCACAGCACCGCACAGCAAATGGTAACACGCTAAGCTGGGAGCGTGACTAAAGAAGACGCGCTGACGGTATGAGCGTCGTTGCTCTTGGTGCGCTACTTCCTCAGCACGACTGAAGCAAGAACGCTGCGAAGCTAGCGTGCCTTGTTGCGTTTTGCTGTGTTGTTTTGGCTTTGAGTTTGATTTTGATGACAATCCATTTTATCATCCTTTGTTCCAAATGTTCCAAAAGTAGATTACGTTAGGATAAGGCTCGTTATCTCATGACAACCTTGTAAACTTTTGTCAATATTTTCGGTAAATAAGCGAATTTACTCAAAATAGTAATAAATAAGCGAATTTATTATTTTTTTCAATAATTTCAGTAAATAAGCGAATTTACTCAAAATAGTAATAAATAAACGAATTTATTACATTTTTTCAATAATTTCGGTAAATAAGCGAATTTACTCAAAATAGTAATAAATAAACGAATTTATTACATTTTTTCAATAATTTCAGTAAATAAGCGAATTTACTCAAAACAGTTCTAAATAAACGAATTACATTTTTCAATAATTTCAGTAAATAAGTGAATTTACTCGAAATAGTAATAAATAAACGAATTTATTAGATTTTTTTCAATAATTTTGATAAAAAAGCAAATTCACTCAAAATAGTAATAAATAAGCGAACTTATCACATTTTTTAAGCGAGTTTACTCGAAGTAGTAATAAATGAGCGAATTTATTACCTTATTTCCAGTCAAAAGAAAACTTATTCAAAATACTAATACTAATTTATTTGCTAAGTGTTTTGATAAATAAGCGAATTTATTAAAATCTATTTTCGATTTCAGTTTCGAGAGCCTTTGCTCTCTAAAATTTGCTACGCCCATTGGTTAATGAGGAGCTCATGGCTCTGGATATGAAAGTCTCGAAAAAACGATTCGAGCATACTTTGATTGTCGTCTTACTTAGACTCAATCAAAGTGGGGGCTAACTGTAGACACCTAATTTAGTCCCCCTGTCCCGCGCCAGGACTCTATGATGATTAAAAAACTCATTACTCTAAAAGATTGGATAATCAAGTATACTTGGGCATAAAAATAAATCTCGGATATTATAAAATTTCCATTCTTATTTAACGGACTTTTTTATCCCAATGCCTCTTTTATTATTTTAAATAAATGAATAAAATAAAATGATAATAATAATAATAAATAAATAAAAATCTTTCAAAAAAAATGTAGCGCGCTTAATTTAGTCACGCTGACAGCTCAGCGTGACTAAGTTAACAGCGCTACCCTAATAGCGTTATAGGGTTTCCTGCGCTATTGGGCCAGCGCGATTCGGCGTACCGCTCTAGCAGCCCTGCGCTAATATTCTTCTTTGAACATTAAATTTTATAACTAAACCATTGAACTCTCAACTTTTTAGTAAGAGTGAATGAAAAAATATTCATTTAAATTAAACTGGGAAATGAGTCGTGTCGTTTTCGAGTCGTGTCACTTACATAAACGGGTTGAACCCCTTTAACCCTAACCCTACCCGTTTAATAAACGCGTTGTGTCGTGCTTACCCGTTTACTTAAACGGGTTAATACTCTTGACTCAAACCCACTAATAACGGGTCGATTTCGTGTCGAGTTAGCGGGTCACGTCTTTTTTTACATATTATTGTATATAATAAGGTGGAATCGTGTCATGTCGAGTCAACCCGCTTACTTAAACGGATTGAACTTTCCAACCCTAACCCTACCTGTTTAATAAACGGGTCGTGCCGAGTCAACTCGTTTAATTAAATGGGTCAATACTCTCAACCCAAACCCGTTAATAACGAGTCGATTTCGTGTCGAGTTATCGGGTCGTGCCAGTTTCTCCCACCTCTAATTTTTAATACCAATATTTGTTATGTTTTCAACAATGATTATTTATTTCCAATACTTGATATTTATGTAATATTATACATAAATGCTCAATATTTTAAAATTGTAAAATTCACTTTCCAATGTATAATACTCCATGTTGAATATTCAATATTAATTTCCTAATATGTAATAATCTTATTTGTTCATTGAAAGGACATCATTTACCAGTACTCCATACATATTATAACACACTAATTATAACCATATATGCATTACATCATAAATAATACAAAGTACTACTTCAGTACTCCTTGCTAAGGAATAAACAAGTTTCTTCCTAGACCTTTCACAAAGAAAAAAAAAAGTGCGCAAAAATACAAATAATAGAGGCTAATTAAGAACTTATACTTGATAATAAGACCAAAGCTACTACTAATGCACTTTCTCGGCATTAAACAAATGGATGATTTAAGGCAATTCGTCTATAAAAATAGATTAAGATACAAAAGTCTTCATGATAGCTTATAATAATACTTTCGTTTCCAATTAATTATAACAATTAAATATTTTACATCTCATAAATAATAATTAATTATTACGATTAATTAAAAACAAAAGTTATATATAAAATACCCTAAAATAAATGTTATATTGAACAAAATGAATGTTACATCTAAAAAAGTAAATATTACAAAGTCAATAATGTTTTTTCTTATGGAAAGTACTATTTTTTCATTTATCAATGAAATTGAAAACAACTCGACCTATCAAAGACAAAACTTCTTTAGTTCTTTCACTGTTCTTTACTTCTTTCCCTCTCTTCAAAAAGACATCTTTTTCTCTCTCAACTTCTGTCCTTTTTTTTTTATCTTCCTCCACATTTCCTTTCTGGGTTTTTCTCAGATTTGTTGAATGATTTTTCAAGCGTAAAAAAAAAATTCAAAATGGAGGCCAAACAACCAATGTATTTACTTGTCTTTCTGCTACTTCTTGTATCTGCATTTTCTGCTGAAGAAAGTAAGTTACTTCCTTCTTAATTTCAGTATTTAAAGTTTTCAATTTTTGGGGTTCTTTATTTTTTGCTGAATTAGGAAAAAAATACCGTAAAATTTAATATTTTTTTGCTGTTTTACTGTTAATTCTAGCTAATTTAAGTAATTTTATTAAATGGGTTTTATTCCATTTGTTTTGTAGTTTGCTTTTTATATCTGCATTTTCTGAAATTCCTAGTTTTTTTTTTTTTTTTTTTTTATTAATTTTCTGAAATTGTAATAGATTAATTTTATGAGCTCTAAATTAATTTATATTTTTCATTATTTTTGAATGGATTTTGGAGTCTTAAAAACTTAGGTTTTAGGTCTCAAACAATTTACTACTATTTAACATAATAAATGTACATTTGTTCCATTTGCGTTCCAGCTCAATGTGGTCTCTTCCTAAGGGCAATGTGCGAATCTCAGGAATATTTTAATGTCAGATTCTAAATGAAGAACATTACAGCCTTGCAGTTTAACCAATAAGATATTTCAAAAAAAAAAAAAAAAACAATAAGATTTATTAAATTTGGCCTAAGTAAGGGTATTAGAGTAATTTAATTCAAGAAAAAAGAAATGCAAAGCTCCCATTTTTCTTGTCACTATATTTTGTTAGTCTTTTATGATTGTTACTTTGTTAGTGTCTTTAGATTAACAATGGCATTAGCGGGTTTTTGTTATGAGATAATAAAGGTAACGGAATGGAAAAAAACATAGGAGGGCAGGGGAAGGGTAGTTTGGCATTGCTAAGGAAGCGTAAACGATTACATTGATTTCGTTTCCCATTGTTTGGCAGAGATAACCTGGAAAGAAATGGTTTTTCTTTCTTTTGTTATTTCTACTAATTTTCATCCACTACCCATTAACTAATTAACATAATATGTCATATGTTTGATATAAGAAAACGAACAAATATATTTGATTACATAAGCATTGAAAATCTTGTTTTCCAAATAATAAAAAAAAAAAAAGCATTTAAATAAGGAAATTTTGACATTAGCAACCACTATAATAGCGACGGACCGACAGTAGCTCTAACTACTCTAAATGCAGTAGAATAGCAAATGCTATAACACATCATCTTTGGATTCACTCTTAACATGGTTGCTTATCAATATCTTGATCTATATCTTCTACTTTTTATAACTAACGATTCTGTGAAATCTGCGATAGCTTTGTTTTTTGCCTAGTTTTCCACAAGAATATCATAATGAACGAATAGATTTCCATCAACCCCTTGGCTTTCATACGAGTCTGCCAAAGTTAAAAAAATGGTACTAAAAATATGGCCGGTGACAAATAAACCATCTCAACTACTGATGGAAATAAAAGAAACTGCTCCCGCAGATCAAGCAGTAGATCAGAACATCATTATCTAACAGAATTGCTTCATGCAAATTGTAAGTTCTGAACAATAAAACATCGGCATTTTAGGCGTAATAGGGTAGGATATGAGTATTTAGGTACACTGTAACTCATCTGAACATCATGATATGCAAGTATATTCATGAAATTATGGTTTTTTTTTGAGGGAAAACTATTTCATATTTTTCATATCAAACACAATCCAGCCATCTAATGCTGGTGGCAAGGGTTTTCAGAATACGAAGCCCTATAAACCAATTCCCACACAATAAATAAATTACTCACTGAACCACAAAAAACTCATAATAGTTGAATATTTTATATTTTTATGCAATCTCAAGGGGCAAAATGTTGGCCAATCAATCAGTGGTCAAAGCAGATGATTCTTCAAAACAAACATACATTATTCCAGAACAAAATCCTATAGCCCAAATGTTACCTGTCAATTAATCAGTAGTCAAAGAAGATGCGCAATGCTGAAATGGAAAGACATATTCTTCCTCATGGAACCCATAAGTTTGAGGCATTATAAGAAAATAAAAATCAAAGCCAAGCTTCTATAATCTAAATGAAGCAAACATATGCCACAAATATAAAACCAATCATACTAATACTCCATAGCTTGCAAAATCAATGGGTACTACAACTAGCAATTGAAAATTCTAACTATCATAAACTAGCAAAACAACTGTACAGTAGCACTGTAGTAATTGTTATTGGAAAATTCAATCATTATAGCATAATTATCATTATGAAAATCAATTATTCAAATTAGTATTAAACAAATCTACTGCTAGTAGTAATTGCTACTGATTGACTTTGATAGAACTCTAATTATATTAGTAAATAATAACCAATTTCTGCAATTCATTCACAAAACTACATCTTAAAAGCACCATAATCTCTTGGAATCTGCTGCAATTGTCGACGCAAGCCAAACAACTAAACCAAAAACTGATTCAAAATCAACAATGTGATTGATTTAGGGATAAATAGATCAAAAATAGCAATAAAAAATAGATTGAAAACTCAAAAAAAAGTAGATTGGAAGCTCAAACAAAATAACAATCCATTTATTTTGAAATCCTATAGTTTTTCGTGATATCGAAGAGTAGTGAGTGAATGGGGAGTGTTTCAACTTTCATGGGAGAAACGTGAATTGTTTCCCCCAAACTTATGAGGGTAATAAGGATTTGTGTTTCCCTTTGGAAATTTAATCCATTTCCTAGAGCTCATACCAAACAACTTGTAAGGGAAAGCCTTTCCGAATTCTGTTTCCCTAGCATTTTTTTTTTCAATACCAAACACCCTGTTTGTGTGTTACTCTACAAGATTGATGAAGTTTGAGATAAAGCCAGGGTTGCACCTTTAAAGAAATTTACAGTTTAGTGTAGGAAAGTGTTTGGTATTTTGATTAATTGATATAGTCATTGTTAATTTAAAACCCCAACTTCTGTTATCCATGATGGACATAGATAAATATCTTCTGCTGCCTTACAACTTGTTTGGATGCGCAAAAATAGAGGGAAAGGAAGGGATTGAGTTTCCTCTATTTGGATAGCAAAATTGGGAAGTGTGGGAATTGGGAGGAAGAGAAATATAAGGAAATTGCTCCTTTTCATCTTTAAGAAATAAATCCTTCCAAAATTGAAAAGATTTGGTACGAAAAGTTCCATTCCGACTGCTATTTTGTCTACTGTATCTCTCTCTCCTTCTCTATTTGGACCACTGCCATAACTGCATCTTCTTTTCTGGAAGCAAATCCTTTTTTTTTTTCCTGTATCCCTAACTCCCTCACTCGCTCTCCATTTTCTTTCCTATTCAAATGAATTAAATTGATTTCTATTCCCCTTCCCTTCCTTCACCTCCCCTTCTTCCCGTTTACTTCCTTTCCCTTTCCTTCCAAAATTGCTATCCAAATAAGTTGTAAAGAATTGAAGAAAGAAACAAAGTTATATTTTGTTGATGACTTCTAAAGGAGACCATATATGATTGAATATAGATAATGTGAAAAGAGCTTGTTTGTGTTAATATAATATTATTACTTTTTGCACAACAGTTTGGGTGCTCAAAAGTTCTGTTACTACTGTGGATGTAAAGAAAACCTTGTTCTCTACTCAGTAGTTTTGTTGATAAAATAAAACTTATTTTGGATTCCTGAATTTAACTTTGGAAGTGCATTATAGTTGAGTCATTTTTCCCCCTTTGCTAGCAAGTTAAGAACTTAAGACTCAAATTTTAAGGGTTTGTAATTGACGCTGTGCATTGATAATGCTTTGTTGTGCAAGGATAATGCATTGCATTTGATCTTAATTTTAGCTAACTGTTAAGAGCTTGAGTACGGAGCAGCCAATATGCCATATTGCTCTAGTTGCTTTTTTGTTACATTTTCTTTGTGCAACAGCAGAAAATTGCTCATGATACTAATATTCTGCAAGTTGTAGATTTTGGGGGTGTTTCATGATGCCATTCTTGTGCACATGATAGTCTTATCCTGTGAAGTTAGCCCTCTTCTTATTCTAATTGCAATCCATTCCACTCTATAATGCGTGTTGTGGAGGTCTTGAACATTGCTTATCATAGTTTGAAACTGATTGTTCTGGAGTTGTGGGGCTTTCATATAGGACAATATAGTTGAAGGAGTTTGTTCTATATGCTGGTGTTGTAAGTTAAATTTGCTTCCTAATATGTAATATTCAGACTTTTTAGAGCTCTATTCTATGAGTGAGAGTTTGTTACATGTGGGGTTTTTGCAAGTAAGACATGGATAAAGAGTGTTGCATTTAGGGAAGGGGTGAAGAGGGAAAAGTTTTCACAAAGGGAATACATGAGAAGTGCAAGCAACATTATGAAATGCGAGAAAATAAGAACTGTAACTACTAACTAGTGCTGTGAATCTGAGGTGGTACACTTGTACTTAGTTTTATCATAAAACATCTACAGAAACAACCCCACCAAAGTTCTAATTTCAGTTGCATGCATCAGAAAAGTAATTTTATACCTTACATAACTAACTTTCATTCATGTCAGAGCAATCCTCTACTACTCAATACAATGCCCTTGAAAGTGCTGTTAAAAGGAAAATGAATTTCAAAGATATAATGCTTTACTACAGTGACTTTATGTTGACATTCGTCATATGCTCTTGTGGTTTTGCAACATGCTATTTGATTTGAAAGTTGTATTATTATTATTTTTTTTTTTTGGGATCTGATAATCTTCAAATAGACACCAATGTGCATTTTTATATTTAATGAACTTTGTTTGGGGAATAATGATGTTTACACACGCTTAGTATTAGATAGGAAAGACTGTAGGAGAAATATTTTTGTGGAATCATACGGGATAAAACAATCGGTTCATGCGGTTGATCTCATCGTTCTTGAATAATGTTCTAACTATTGCGTCTAACCCTTCTTTGTGCAGATGCCACTATAGGCGTCAACATAGGAATGGATCTTTCTGACGCTCCTACTCCAACTCAAGTGGTTGCTCTTCTTAAAGCACAAAATATCCGAAATGTACGGCTGTTTGATGCTAATCGTGCTATGCTCCGTGCATTTGCACACACAGGAATACAAGTCATTGTCTCAGTTCCTAATGAACAGCTTCTTGCAATTGGCCAATCGAATGCTACTGCTGCCAATTGGGTTTCACGGAATATTGTGGCTCATGTACCTGCCACCAACATCACAGCCGTAGCTGTAGGCTCAGAAGTCCTTACTACTCTTTCAAATGCTGGTCCGATCTTAGTTAGTGCCATGGAATACATCCATTCAGCTCTTGTTGCATCTAATCTTGATTCCAAAATCAAAGTTTCGACCCCACATGCTTCATCGATCATACTTGACTCTTTCCCTCCATCTCAAGCTTTCTTCAACCGTACGTGGGATCCGGTAATGGTCCCGTTGCTGAAATTCCTGCAGTCTACCGGTTCATATCTGATGCTTAATGTCTATCCATACTATGATTACATGCAAACAAATGGTACCATTCCCCTTGATTATGCCCTTTTCCGTCCTCTTCCTCCCAACAAAGAAGCTGTAGATACCAACACTCTCTTGCACTACACCAATGTTTTTGATGCTGTTGTTGATGCTTCTTATTTTGCAATGTCGGATCTGAACTTTACCAACATCCCTGTTGTTGTGACCGAATCAGGGTGGCCTTCCAAGGGTGATTCATCCGAGCCTGATGCCACCATTGAAAATGCTAATACATATAATAGCAATCTCATTAGGAGGGTTTTGAACAACACTGGGACACCAAAACATCCTGGAATAGCTGTTAGTACGTACATTTACGAATTATATAATGAAGATTTAAGACCTGGATCACTCTCAGAGAAAAATTGGGGGCTGTTTGATTCCAATGGTGTACCTGTCTATACTCTGCATCTTACTGGTTCAGGGACGGTATTAGCAAATGATACTACAAATCAAACTTACTGTATTGCAAAGGAAGGTGCGGATCCAAAGATGCTCCAAGCAGCATTAGATTGGGCCTGTGGGCCTGGAAAAGTTGACTGTGCACCTTTATTGCAGGGAGAACCTTGTTATGAGCCTGATAATGTGGTTGCTCATGCAAATTATGCTTTCGACACTTACTACCACAAAATGGCAATGGAGCCTGGTACCTGTTACTTTAATGGGGTGGCTACTGTCACTACTACTGACCCAAGTAAGTATTGCGACTTCCAAAACTGAAATTTACAATATAGTGTAGTTATATTTTAAGCTGTAGGGTACAGATGTTTTATGATGTAAATGTATAAGCCCTTTTACTACTTGAGGATAGGCTTGGAATGAAGTCAATTAATGAAGAGGGTAATAGTAGACACAATGAACAGTTCTAAAACTTTCATCACTGAGAATTGAGTTGGTTGCCTAAAACAAGATTTAGTTTGCTTATATGGGATAAATACCCCCCCCCCCCCCCCCCAAAATTATGCTTTCGACACTTCTACCCACAAAATGGCAATGGAGCCTGGTACCTGTTACTTTAATGGGTGGCTACTGTCACTACTACTGACCCAAGTAAGTATTGCGACTTCCAAAACTGAAATTTACAATATAGTGTAGTTATATTTTAAGCTGTAGGGTACAGATGTTTTATGATGTAAATGTATAAGCCCTTTTACTACTTGAGTATAGGCTTGGAATGAAGTCAATTAATGAAGAGGGTATAGTAGACACAAGGAACAGTTCTAAAACTTTCATCACTGAGAATTGAGTTGGTTGCCTAAAACAAGATTTAGTTTGCTTATATGGGATAAATACCCCCCCCCCCCCCCAAATTATGCTTTCGACACTTACTACCACAAAATGGCAATGGAGCTGGTACTGTTACTTTAATGGGGTGGCTACTGTCACTACACTGACCCAAGTAATATTGCGACTTCCAAAACTGAAATTTACAATATAGTGTATTTATATTTTAAGCTGTAGGTGTACAGATGTTTTATGATGTAAATGTATAAGCCCTTTTACTACTGAGGATAGGCTTGGAATGAGTCAATTAATGAAGAGGGTAATAGTAGACACAATGAACATTTTCTAAAACTTTCATCACTGAGAATTGAGTTGGTTGCCTAAAACAAGATTTAGTTTGCTTATATGGGATAAATACCCCCCCCCCCCCCCAAATTATGCTTTCGACACTTACTACCACAAAAATGGCATGGAGCCTGGTACCTGTTACTTTAATGGGGTGGCTACTGTCACTACTACTGACCCAATAAGTATTGCGACTTCCAAAACTGAAATTTACAATTAGTGTAGTTATATTTTAACGTAGGTGCAGATGTTTTATGATGTAAATGTATAAGCCCTTTTACTACTTGAGGATAGGCTTGGAATGAAGTCAATTAATGAGAGGTAATAGTAGACACAATGAACAGTTCTAAAACTTTCATCACTGAGAATTGAGTGGTTGCCTAAAACAGATTTAGTTGCTTATATGGGATAAATACCCCTCCCCACCCCCCTCTCTCTTTCTGACACACTAGCTCATCCTTACAACCAGCACAACCATCCTTTTTTTTCTGTAGTCTGTTTCTTAATACAGCCCTTTTATATTAAAATTGTTAGATTACGCATTCTTCTGTCTGTTTAGTCTTTGATAGTATGGCTTCATTGAATGAATACTAGTTAGAATGCCTTTGTTTATTTGTTATAGAGATATCCACAGACGTAGTGTTTATGATTTGTTGGAATGACTAATTTAAGTTCTTCTGCAGGTCATGGTTCATGTATATTTCCTGGAAGGTATGTATTGTTTTAAACCTCTTCTTCCACTTTACTGCAGCTTGCCGACTGCTAGCTGCTTTGTTCTCTTTCTCCCTTTAAAAAAAAAAACAGTTAATTTCTTTTTTAGGTCCGAGTTTACCAATTGCGCACCTGTTTATTATCATTGTTGTTTGCCTTTTGTAGTGGTGGAAAGAATGGAACCTTTACAAATAGCACAGCCCTCGCTCCATCTGAAAACTCCACAAGTTATGGTACTCTATCTCACTACTGTTATAGTGCTGTTTGGATCAATGCCTTGCTTAGTTATTTTGTCTTGTATGCTTCATCTTTTTGATGTAAGAGTATGAGTTCTGGACGTCTAGCTCGTAACTTCACCGTAATTGTTTAGAAGTTTGGTTTGCTTCTGATGAGAAAGTTGCCACAGACCCAATTTTGTATGTAGAGAAGGGTCGAAGATGGCAAGATTATTTTTATAAATTGTTGGCAAGTAGATTCTTAGGTGGATGTTAATGAATTCAATGTACCCATATTCAAAGAATAGTGATGGGTGAATGATATAGCGACTCATTGATATTATTTATATAAGAATTCATGAATTTGTCCGTGACCATCATGGTCCTTGCATTTGGCGATTTTTTTCCGAAGAAAATGCTCTGTAAATTGTAGCAGTTTATCGATCCGATAGCCCCGTGCGGAGAAACTTCAGATTTTGTATTCGAGAAACAAAACAAACATATATACACATCAAAGTTTTATATTATGCATAGATTCATAATTGCTGAGTATACAATTGAATGACTAATGATTTGCCAAAAAATAAAATAATAATAATAATAATAAAATACTCCGTTTTTTTAGTTGCAACAATTAAATATTCTTTCTTTTATAAAAAAAAAAATCCAATTGTTAAAAAAAAAAAAAAACAAAAAAACGGAGGTAGTAAAAAACAAAACAGTTTCTGAAAAAATCTATAGAATTTGAANAAAAAAAAAAACAAAACAGCGGAGGTAGTAAAAAACAAAACAGTTTCTGAAAAAATCTATAGAATTTGAAGCATCAATTCGGAGTTTCTCAAACAATTTCTCAGGAAGCTCTCCAAGTCTCCATACACTTTAATAAAAGACCAATAAATTAACCTTCTAGATTTAACAACCCATCATTTCGTTTCAAATTAAAAAAAAAAAAAATCAGTATTTATATTTTAAGAGGTTCTTGTAATTTACTTGTGTTACAACTCTTTTTAATTTTTATACATCTCTCTTTATTTAGCGTTAAGATTGAATAAATTTTTATGTGGCTGTTCATACCAACATTCAATTCTAGATGGTAAAGGTAGACAAAGGAGAAAGTTAGCTTTGAAACATCAATGCAGTTGTTGACGAATGAAAAGTGGCCTCCATACACCATTGTTGGCAATTGAGTTTGTTATGGCTCTTGAATTAAAATTTGGGCGGATAAATCAAGATTAGTGAAAGATGTTGAATAAACTCCTTTGATTTGGCATATGTGCCATTGCCCATTGAACAATATATATAGGTAGGGTTTCAACTTACAAGATGTATGGTATGAGATTATGTTCCTACAGTATTAGATAATTTTTTTAATTATAAAAATGGATTGATGAAAAACTTTAAATTTTCTTATAAAATTCAAATCAGTGTTGTTATAAATTTAGTGGAAATTCTAACAAAGAAAAATTTATGTTGGAAATTCAAAATTAACTTATTTCATTTGAATAAAAAAGAAAGAGAAAGAAAATGTAATTTTAATTCCAACATTAAAATGTTGAGGTGGCAGGATTGAAAAAAATAAAATTATACCATTAATTGCTATGTTGACAATTTGGTCAATTTCCTATGCAACTTAAGTAGTCAAAATTTCTTATAAAATTAAAAAAATATATTATAGTTATAGATTTTACAAAAATATCTTAAGAGAATATTGGAATAATATTATCTCTATCATACCTTAGCAGTCAAAGTGGAAGGGGGGTATACGCTAAGACTGGATCCAAAATCCAAAGTCCTTACTGAAAATATCCGCAAACCTGGTGCCGAGATGGAACATGAATAATTCACAAGACAAGCATGGTTCTCAAAGAGTTCAACCTAATTAGAGTATTGAACCTTCTCATAAGCAAGGACGAGGGGTACAAAATTTCGGATGTCAGTTACCATCAAAACAGGGTGATAATCTGGATTAGTAGAGGAGGAAGAAGAAGTAGAGTAAGGGTAAGTCATGGTCAAGGTGAGGGAGGAGCAAAGTGACGCACACATAAGAGCAAGAAAATCAGCTAAAAAAGTACGAAAACTAATCTTGTTGTGATATCGTGAAAGATATTTAATAAACTCTTTTGATTTGGAGTATGTGCCATTGATCAATACATATAGGTAGGGTTACAAATACAAGGCATGAGATTAAATTCCCATAATATTAGCTACATTACAAAAATATCCTAAGAGAATATTGGAATGATATTTTCTCTATCAATTACAAATTTATTTTGTTTATTTATTATGGACGGCGGCGGTTGATACTTGGGTGCTAAATGACGTGCATAATTTCAATTTATAAGTTGAATTAGCTTTAAAAAATTTGGTGAATTAAATCAGTGCTGGATTAATATCACTAGGCCAAACAGTGTGCAGTTGTTCATTTCTTTAATTCTATTTACTAGACGTACTTCTAATACTATGTGTTTTTTTAGGCCAAATAAATCTAGTTTTTGGAAGTGTTCCTTTTGGAACAGTTTCCAAAACACTAGTTTTGAAAAAACAAAAGTTGTTTTGTATACGCTTAGCCAAACATTCCCTATGGTACTAAGCCATTCTATTGTGTACATAGATTTTTGTAAGCAAATTTCACATAGCAAAACCTATTGTCAGCATGTTGAAGACAATATGGCTTGTTACAATTATTACATTATTTTGGAAGGTGAAGACACCATTTTAATGTCACTGTCCTTACAAATACCATGTCCATAGTTATATTTGTTAGATATACACTTGCCACAAACTATGCACCACAGGGGTGTCTGTAATCCCCCGCATTTTTAAGACCTTATATTATAATTTTATACGATTATAATATATAGTTTTATGAATTTCGGAAAATAAAGTTTATTTATATTTTATGGCTTAAAATAATTCCGAGGACTAGGGCAAGTGAGGCATGCCTGGGCATCGGCATGCCGAACGATTGGGTAGCAGTATTATTTTACAAAAGGTTTTATTAGAAATAGTAATTATTTTTAAAGGAGGTTTTGAGTATTTAAATTTAATTTTCAAAAATAGCAAAAATAATTATGGGTTTTATTTTAATTATTTTCGGACCATATTAGGCCCAAAATGGGGTATTTTCGGTTTTCCAAGGCCCATAAATATTTTTATGGCCAAAATTATTTTCTAAATTATTTATTTTAACTACCTAGATATTTTGTATCTTTTAGTTAGGATAAATTTCAGATTTTACAAA
This sequence comes from Suaeda aralocaspica, assembly GCA_016808085.1. Lineage (NCBI taxonomy): Eukaryota > Viridiplantae > Streptophyta > Magnoliopsida > Caryophyllales > Amaranthaceae > Suaeda > Suaeda aralocaspica. The sequence goes on along the minus strand of PYUH01003999.1, from coordinate 508,558 downwards.
AGATAAACATATCCAAAATTATCCTACACAATTTAGATCTTATCCAAAAAAAAAAAAAAAAAATCAAAACTTTATCTTTTCACTTTGATTTGGCCGAAATTCCTTAAGCCCATATACCCTATATATAGCTCTCTGGTTCATCAAATTTTACTCTTTAAAACCCTTTCCAAAAATCAGAAAAAGAAAAAAAAAAAAAAAAAAAGAAAGAAAAACCGCAGCCCAAAAAACCGCAGCAAATACACAAACAGAAAAAAAATAAACTGCCTTTCCTCTTCGTGGAACCAACTTTGAGCCACCACCACAACCACACACTTCACATTGCCGCCACAACCACCACCACGTGACAGCCCTTGCTGCACTCTACCACCAGGTACCAAGATCCGCCACCCATGCAGCCACCAAGGTGGCCAAAAACCACCTCAAAGTAGCCCACTCACCATGGTTTTCGAAAATAAGAAAAGGAGAGAAAAAATTATTTTTCCTTCCAAATTTTTTTTAAAAAAATCAAAAAAGTGTTTCCCTAATGTTTTTCAGTAAATAAAAAGTGTTTTGATGTTTTCAAATTATTTTTAAAAATTAGTTTGGTAATTTTTATTTAATAGATTAGTTTATGTCAAAAATTGGATTTTTAATAAAACAAATCATAGAAGTTATAAATAATCGAAATTTATGCACGAAAAATTATTTTAGAGGCTGTATATTAGTTATATAATGTTCATATGAGGTTAGTCGAATTTCTAATGGTGTTTTTGTATTTTAATGCAAGGAGGAGAATTTTCCGAAGAGCAGTTTTAATTAAGAAGGAAATTTAGCGAGCAAGGTATGTGCGACATATCAAAGACCTAATAGCATTAAAACTTAGGTTTAGTATTATAGTATGTCGTGTTAAATTATTGGAGCAAGAAAACGATCATGCAAGCCCCCATGAATTTTATAGTGTTGAACCGAAAATCTGCTGGTTTATGTGTAAAATTTGTTATATGAGGTTAAAGTGTTGAAGTATGCTCGTAAAAATTATTTTAGACTTATTGTGATGTATGTGAAGTTGTGTTAAATTCTCGTACTTTAACATGAAGTATAGCATGGTCAAATAATTTTATTAGTCAGTTTTCAGTTTTGCGGTTTTTACCGAAAAATATTGTTTCAGAAGGTCTAAGGGTCGAATCTGACTATGAGATTATTTTTAAGGTATTCCAGAAGCATAATATGAGCTTATAGAGTTGGTTTCGTCATTATAAGGTTTTCCAATATTTTTAAATAATTTTTAGATTGGTTTTAGACAGATTGGACTGTTTTCAAAAATAAATCTTTTAAAAATATTTAAAACGTGAACTAAGGTTTCTAAAGGTTGTTACTGGTTAATAGGAGAATAAAAGGAATTATAAAATGGGTTTCACGACCTAGAGAATTTATTAGGTAATTAGCTTGGATTTTTAATTGTTTTATCGCTAGTTTTAGGGTTTCTAGTTTAAAATCTACTAAAATTCACATAGACCTTATCTAGCCACGAGATTTGGTTTGAGACTGTATTTTAGGCAGTAAAAGGTTTTGGAAAAGTGTTTTCGAACCTATTTAATTTTTAATAATTATTTTCAGATTTATTTCTATTTCTATTGCCTAGTTTTAAAACAAATGTTTTTAAAAAAATAAATTTCTAAGAATAGAAGTTTCTAAAAACGTTTTCGAAGGTCAATTACTATTAATGGAAGGTTACTAAAAGAGGAAAGAGTCATTAACAAGTGTTGGTTAAGTGTTTGATGGTTTCTATGTTGTTTATGTATGTTTCGAAGTCTGACGGTGTATGTTTGACTTTTCGGTCGTGTTTTAAGTTATGTTTGAATTCTGGACAGTAGCTATATGAAGCTTTAATGTGAGGGTTAAGAGTCTAAAATGACATGTTTAAGTGTTTTGAAGTTTGTTCATGAGTTGTAATGCTTCTATGCATGTTTTGAGCAAGTTTTGACCATAAGAGTCATGTTTACAAGACAAGTCAAAGTTAAATGCTTAATAAGTCAAAGTTAAATAAAGTCAAGTAAAGCAAAGTTAAGTAAGCAATTATGAGCAAGTTATTTTTAAAGGAACGTGAGTACTCATTCAGGCCAAATGAGGTTACCATACGGGGGAGGTATGTATTGCCTTAACGCTGTACTTCCATAGTGGAGTGTGACGATGCTTCACTGTTTAGTTCTGGAATTCCAAAAGAGTTAAAGAGTTAAGTTTGGACATGGGGTGGATGGAGACCATGTACCACTGTTTTTGAAAGACTAGCTATCTTTCTGTTAGAGTTCGGATTGTACGGGGAGCGCTACCTACTTGGTTGACGACCGTCTTTCCAAAGAGCCCGTTCACGTTTCCTATATCCTTTTCGAAGCAAGAAGTTATAATCAAGATGAAGAATTTTGAACTTATGGGTCATGAGTCTTAATTTGGAGTGAGAGTCTTGTTATGTGTATTTTGTGTGCTATGTGTGTGTCTTCGTGTTGTTATGTTTTTGCTATGTTGTGCATACTCAGCAGTGGTTGCTGACACATATATATTTCCATGTTTTTCTTGTTCTGTTTGCTTGTTAAGCAGAATAAGTGCAGGTTGTTGAGCATATGCACGGTGAAGGGATTTTTCTTCGAGAGGAGTGGTTATTATTTGGTAGTTGTTTTGACTTTAGATTTTTCTAGTGGTTTAGAATAAGGGCCGTGATGGTTCCAAGTTGTTAATTTAATGTTTGACTTAGTTGTAAAGACTTCCGCTGTGAGTTGTTTGACTTTTATAAAATGGTTTTAGTAAAGTGTGTTGTTTTACCTTAGCCTTAGCGTTGCAATTAGTTTTCACAATTAGTTGTGACGTGGCGGTAACATGCTCAAGTTCCTCTTGTGTTTATAGGTTTGAGGTAAGTTAGAAAGTGAGGAATTTGGGGGTGTTACAGTGTGTAGGAATTTTCGATCCGAAATTTTGACTTTTCGTTCCTAATAACCGGGCATTTGATCCGGTTGTTTGAAATCTGGAAAAACCAGACTAGATATCCAGTTATTTCAACTAGACACCGGAACAAATTCAGAATCCGATTTTTAAGGGAAAAAATCCAGAATTCCAGTTATGTATTTTCTCGATTTGGGGCATAGAAGTAAACGTAGTGGAAAGATTGATACAGAATTTGGATCCGAAATTACGGATTTCCGTTCCAAATTTTCGGATATCCGAAATTTCTTGTATATTTTTTTAATTGAAGCGGAACTAAATTTTATGTTTTGAAAATCCGAATATCGAGATTCCAAAACGGAAAAAAAATTCCGGATGTGTGGTGACTTGATGACCAAATTCAACGAGGTAAATAATGTCAACGAATCGAAAGAGCAACCACTTGTGTCGACGAAAAAGAAGGATTTGGTGACTATGAAACTTTTGTTGGTGAGGGAGAATGTTATGGAGGAGGAATGAAGGATGATCAACAATAGCAAAAATTTAAGTGAGGCGAGATAAAGTTAGTAGGAAAGGAAGGAAGAGAGAGAATAGTAAGAAACATATTAGGGAAAAAAACTCGATGACCGTTGTCAACGGTGTAATCAAATGGATAAATTAAAGGTCGCATAAAGATATGCGAAACGATTAAATTAAATATGAGATTATTTCATAAATTTATCCTTGTAAATATAAACTTGATGCACTTGATAATGCCTAGTTGTTACCTAGTTTTCACAAATACTTCATTTAGGCAGTCGTACTCGTATCAGATAATGATACGACAACGATTTAATATGAATACTCAATACTTCAATCTACTTTTACCTTAATATATTTCAGCTTGATCTATCGTAATTTTACCTCGTTGAAAAAATTTAATGTGATTTTGACCTATTATCTTATTTTATTAGAATTCTTATATGAAAATTATTCAAATAATGTTTACATACCATATATTTATTTGTGTTGTGAAATATAGATGAGAAGAGGAACAAGCAGGGAAGAGATTTTACTATCGGATAATATATGAGAATACAAATATCAGTGCATTTTGTTACTAAGCTTCTACGCGAGTATATATAATACTCCAATACTATTCACAAACGGTATTTGCATTAAATACATAGTCAACAAATTCAACATGCATGAACATTCACCTTATGTCCTTACCGGCCTATACCTATATTCAACTCTACTCATAACTCTCCCCCTTGAATGTCACGCTCTTTTCGAACGTATGCCTACCTCATTAAAAACCATGTCAGGAAAAACCCAATGGGAAAAAAACCTGATCGAAGGGAAAAAGAGTGTAGTACATATATTCTGCCCCTAAATTTAACATAGGTCACGGAGATGGCGCATTCCGATATTTTGCACCAGTTCTTCAAACTTCTTTGATGGAAATGATTTTGTGAACAAATCGGCAAGGTTATCACATGATCCGACTTGTTGGACATTAATTGTCTCATCCTTCTGAAGGTCGTGTGTAAAGAAAAGTTTTAGTGACAAGTGCTTTGTCCTATCACCCTTTATGTAGCCTTCACTAACTTGCGTAATGCACACAATATTATCTTCATGGATCAGTGTTGCGCTTTTTGTAACTGCTTTCATACCGCATGCTTCTTGTGTATGACCGATCATCGATCTTAGCCATACACATTCACGACTAGCTTCATATAGTGCAATTAACTCTACATGGTTTGATGATGTGGCTGTCAAAGTCTGCTTTATTGATCTCCATGAGATTGCAGATACAGTCCCTCCATAATTAAATACATATCCATTTTGTGTTTTGACCTTTTGAGGATCAGACAAGTATCCAGCATCTGCATACTCAATTAGTGTAGCGTCTTCACCTGATTGGTAAGATAGACCAAGATCTGTGGTTTACCTAGATAATAAGTTCACTGAAAAAGCTATATCCGGTCGAGTGTTATTTCCTAGGTACATTAGCGCACCAATAGCACTTAAGTATGGTACTTCGGGACCAAGAACTTCCTCGGTCTCTTCTCGATGTCGAAATGGGTCATCTTTAATGTTTAGAGATCGAACAACCATTGGAGTGCTTATTGGATGTGATTTGTCCATATAAAATCGTTTCAAAACTTTCTTTGTGTAATTTGATTGATGGACAAATATTCCCCCCCCCCCCCCCCTTAAGTGCTCAATTTGTAACCCCAAGCAAAATTTGGATTTCCCAAGATCTTTCATCTCAAATTCTTTCATCAAATATTTTGCAGTCATTTCAAGCTCTTTAGGAGTTCCAACTATGTTAGTCATCAACATAAACCGCAATGATGGCGAATCCTGATTCTGATTTCTTGATTAATACACAAGGGCTAATTTGATCATTTTTGAAACCGTTCTTTATGAGATATTCGCTAAGTCGATTATACCACATTCTCCTTGATTACTTCAAACCATAAAGCGGTCTTTTCAATTTTATTGAAAGCATCTCTTTAGGGCCATAATTTTCTGGTAATTTTAGTCCATCAGGGACTCTCAAATAAATATCTGTATCAAGTGACCCATAAAGACATGCAGTCACAATGTCCATGAGCCGCGGTTTGAAATTTCTTTGATACAATCAAGCTTACCAGATATATTAAAGTAGTTGCATCAACTACTGGGGAATATGTTCCATCATAATCAATTTCAGGCATTTGAGAAAAACCCTGTGCCACAAGTCTTGCCTTATATCTAACGATCTCATTTTTCTCATTTCGTTTTCTAACGAATACCCATTTATATCCAACCGGCTTTACACCTTTTGGTATACGGATTATTTTTCCAAAGACCTCTCGCTTTTCAAGTAAATTCAATTCAGTTTGGATTGCCTCTTTCCATTTTGGCCAATCCTTTCTCGAGTGACATTCATCTACTGCCTTGCATTCAATATCATTCTCACCACGTAACATATCAACCGCTATTGAGTAAGAAAAGATTTCATCAATGATGACATTTTTTCTATTTCATTGTTTTCTTCAATAAACATAATTTGTTGATATTTTATCATTGTCAATGATGTTATCTTCCTTTTCCACTGGAACATTGTCATCTTTATTATCGTATCAATTTTCAACATCTTGATTCTTTTCTAGAACCGAAGGATTTGTTTCACTTGCCTTTTCATTTTTCTAGGTTAAGAGTCTTTTGACCCAGGTGGTCTATGATATGTGCGGTTTTTATAGTGTTTTTCCCCTTGTTTCGAGTCAATTTTATGCCTAGTGGTTGTTATTCTGGCTCGTTTTTGGTTCATTTGATGTTCTTTAGCTAATTTGAAGTGTCTCGCTAAGTTTGGTTGATTTCCGGCAATTTTAGAGCTTTTTAGTTTGATTTTTATCATCCGCGGTTGTTATGCTCGGTTTTGGTATGTTTTGTAATTTCAGGCACGGAAACCGAGGCTCGGAACGAAGCCGAAAAGCTTGGACGGGATAAGAGTGAAGATGCATGGAAATGCGTGCCAAGAAGTATGAAAACAACTCTTAAAGAACTCATGAAGAAATAAGAAGAAAAGAAAATGAAACAAGTTTCTGAGGCACATATGCGGGCGCACGAATAATACATGCGGGCGCATTTAACCAAGATTTCAAACAAGGAGGCATTCTGGAGGTCTGATGCGGGCGCATAAACCTCCTACGCGCCCGCATCAGTCGTTTTTCCGGAGTTTTTAATTCTTTTTTATTTTCTTCGTAGTTAGGCTTTGTAAGCCCAACTTTGGGTACATTAGGCACGACTTTTTAGGCAAAAACAACTTATGCTTCTCATAATTAAGAATTACTCTCTTAGGTTTTAGAATTAAGTACTTTTCTCTCTCAAATTAATTTGGGGAAATTAGGGTTTTGTTAACAACATTAATTTTCAATTCAATTCAATTCAAGTCTTCGATTCGTTCTTCAATTTTGGTAATTCTTCTGTTTTTGTTCTTTATTTTAGTTTAATTTGTGCTTTTTAGTCTCTTTAGTTTAATTAATTTAGTTATTTGTTTATGTTAATTAGTTTAATTGTCAATTACTTCATGAATTCAATTAGGAATTTTACAATTGTTCTTGCTTTAATTTTCATAATCATGAGTGAGTAGTCTAATTTCTAGGGTTAGGGAAACCTTGATTGATTAATGGACTAATTAAATTAGGTTGTTTCAATTCTACAATTAGTAGTCAATTTCCTATTATTGGTTTCTTTATTTACAATTGAATTGTGCGCAAATTTAGTTGTAATTCTGGTAATTGTTGAATTTGATGCCGAGAGGTAAAAATACCACAATAAGACCACTGAATAATAGGCGGAATTAGTCTAGGCATGAGCGAGAGCCGCTAGATGAGTTTCGAGGGAGTCTAGATTCGAGAGAATTAGTGAGCCCTAATTTGACGATAGTTGTGAGATTGAACGATCTTTGTTAGTGAATCCATTAGTTGTTCTTGGTGACCCGAATGACCCTAGGCTTAGTCTATTGGTTGAATTCTTCATCATTTGTTGTAATTAGTTGGTAATTAGTCAGTAGTCAGTTAGTTAGTCAGTACTTCTCGACCAAGGCTCTTTACACGGTTTAAGCTTTTTAGAACTAATAGGGTTCAATTGCTTCCCTGAGGATTCGATCCTTACTACCCTAGCTACATTAGTTAGTGTCGTTTGGTTTACTTTTGATAGGTGTGCGATAGCCTGTTCAAATTTTGGCGCCGTTGCCGGGGAGGCAATTTTTAATTCTATTAGTCGGGTTTATACTGTTTTATTTTTATTTTTCTTCGTCTCAAAGAACTATTCAGTTCTTTGGGGCTGTTTCTTATCTTTGCTCGGAGTTTCTATTGTGTGCAGGTTCATAGGTTTATGCAAAACGACCACGAGCCTGATACTTTCATCTTCCCTGAGCCCGAGCGAGTGTTTCTGAAACGGTTGAGACGTAGTAGACGCCGAATTTTTCTTCCCCGATCTGTGGAGGAAACTGTTTCTGACTTGTCTCAGTTTTTCGAGTTCACCTTCAATCCGTTGTTTGAAGGGTATTTAGAAGTTGAAATGGCTTCCGAAGGAGAAGGACAGGGTAGAGGACCACCGCCTCCACCACCACCGCCACCTGCGGCCCGTTCATTGAGAGACTATTCCTTGCCTAGTACGGAGTCTATGGCTGGAGGTTATTCAGTACCTGATACCGATGCTGCTAACTTTGAACTGAAACCGGCTCTTGTGAATATGGTTGAACGAAATCAGTTTTCAGGGACATTGAAGAAAGATCCAAATTTACACTTACAAAATTTCCTTCAATACTGTGATACTATCAAGCAAATGAATCCTCTAAGGACTACATTAGAAGGAGAATGTTTCCGTTTTCATTAAAAGACAAGGCTAGAACCTGGTTAAATGATCTCAATATGGCTACCATTAATTGTTGGGAGGATTTCGCTCTTGCTTTTCAAAGGAAATACTACCCACCACAAAGAACTGCCTTATTGAGGAGCCAAATTACTAACTTCAATCAGGAGACGGATGAGTCATTATATGATGCTTGGGAACGGTTTAAGGAGTTATTGAGAATGTGTCCTCATCATGGGCTTGAGAAATGGTTCCTAGTTCACTCATTCTACAATGGGTGGGTAATGGAGTGAGGCTTTTGCTAATTCTGCTGCTAATGGTCGATTTATGAACCAAGAGTCAATGCTGCATAAATTGATTGATGAAATTGCCACTCATAATTCACAGTTTGGTAACCTTAGAGGGCATTCCAGAAGGTGGGAAACATGTAGTTGATGATAAGTATGAGAGTTTAGCTGCACAGATAAATGCCATAAGTCAGAAGCTCGATAAGATTGGTACTACACTCCCCCACCATCACCTGTAGCTGCACTTTCGGGATCACTGATCCTTTCTGTGATTCATGTGTTCTTCGGTCATAATTCCGAGTCTTGTACTAGTTCAGTAGAACAAGTAGGTGCCTTTCAAGCCTACAAGAACAATCCATATTCTATACATACAATCCGGGCTGGAAGGATCACCCATACTTTTCTTACAAGAACAACAGTAATGTCCAGAACCTCAGCAAGCCCTGCCACCTCAGCAGGCACCCCAGCAGATGCAGAGATATGTACCACCACATCCACCAGGTTTCAGCAGGCCACCACTACCAGCATTGCCAATGCCACCTCAACCTAGTGGAGAAATCTCGGAGTTGAAGAATATGATGTTGCAAATGCAGAAATATGGAGGCGATGCAGGCTCATAACAACACTTGGAAACTCAGATAGCTCAGATTGCGCAATCAACTGCTCAAAGCACCAGGCCACCTTCCATCACAACCCACACCCCCAGCATCAGGTATCACAGATCCCCCGAGGGACCATGTCAATGCCATTACCTTAAGGAGTGGAGCTGCTTATGAAGGCCGAAAATGCCTACTGATAATGTTAATTCTGATGTTTCAGGTGGAGCTGAGAAGACCAGAGATGGAGGTGATTGAAGACTTAGATGCAGTTCTAGATAAGGAGGCTGAAGGCACCTAAGGAGAAGGTAGATGATACACCGGTTGATACTATCCCGAAGTCACAGGTTAGGTTTCCCTTTCCGAACAGGGTTACCAGGAGTAAGAACGATAATCATTTCAGTAAATTTTTAGCTATTGTTAAGAATTTGCAGGTTTCCATTTACTGATTTGATCACTCAAGTTCCTACTTACACTAAGTTTTTGAAAGATATTTTGAGCAGGAAACGCGAATTGAGTGTGGTGGAGACCGTAGCACTCACGGAGGAGTGCAGTGCCATATTGCAAAACAAGTCACCACCGAAACTAAAGGACCCAGGAAGTTTTTCTATTCCCTGTAACATTGGTCCCCTTTTTATTGACAAAGCTTTATGTGATTTAGGAGCCAGTGTTGGTGTTATGCCACTGTCTATTTGTAGGAAGCTTGATATGGGTGCTTTAAAGGCTACTAACATTACCTTGCAGATGGCAGATAGGACAATGAAATACCCTAAGGGTATTTTAGAGGATGTCCCGGTGAGAGTCGGGAAATTCTTTATCCCTGTTGATTTTGTTGTGTTAGATANATTTTGTTGTGGTAGACATGGATGAGGATGCACACATCCCGATCATTCTTGGTAGACCTTTCTTACACACTGCAGGTGCTGTTATCGATGTCAAAAATGGTAGCTTGACCTTGTCTGTAGGAGATGATAAAGTTACCTTTAATCTTAATGCTGCTCTTAAAAGTCCAATGATGGAACAATCATGTTATGCTATCGATGTCATTGATGAAATTGTATTTGATGATATGCCTCGATCTACTACAAAAGATCTTCTGGAGGCTGTTGTTTGTCTTGATGTTGATGCAGGTGATGGTACAATCGATGCTGGTGAGGAATCAAACTCGGAAGAGAGCCGGAGATTTATTGAGTTACCTCAAGAGGTTTGTTCTGTTAAAGAGGTAACACAACCTGAGATGAAACCCCTCCCCTCTCACTTGAAATATGCTTTTCTCGATGATAAGAAGTTGTACCCTGTCATTGTTAGTGCTTCTCTTAATGATAATCAATTAAATAAACTTTTATGTGTACTTAAAGCTCATAAGAAAGCTATTGGCTATACTATTGATGATTTGACCGGTATTAGTCCTGATTTTTGTATGCATAGAATTCATTTAGAAGAGGGTCACAAACCCTGTATCCAGGGTCAACGACGTTTGAATCCTAACATGCAGGAGGTAGTGAAGAAAGAAGTCCTTAAACTTCTAGATGCAGGTATTATCTATTCAGTACCTGATTCCCAGTGGGTAAGTCCAGTACAGGTAGTCCCTAAGAAAGGAGGGACAACCGTTGTTCGTAATGAGAAAAATGAATTAATCCCTACTAGAGTTGTCACAGGATGGAGGATGTGTATTGATTACCGGAAATTGAATGTTGCAACTAAAAAAGATCATTTCCCCCTTCCTTTTATTGATCAAATGTTGGAAAGATTAGCTAAGAATAAGTATTTCTGTTATCTCGATGGATATTCGGGTTTCTTTCAGATCCCCATCCATCCTGATGATAGGGAGAAAACGACTTTTACATGTCCTTATGGTACCTTTGCATATCGTAGGATGCCTTTTGGATTATGTAATGCACCTGCTACTTTTCAACGTTGCATGATGAGCATTTTTTCTGAATTTATAGAGTCTATTATGGAAGTCTTCATGGATGATTTTAGTGTTTACGGCTCTGATTTTGATTCATGTTTGACTAATTTGACTAAAGTTCTCGAAAGATGTGAACAGGTGAATCTGGTTTTAAATTGGGAAAAGTGTCATTTTATGGTCAATGAAGGAGTAGTTTTGGGACATTTGGTCTCCGAACGTGGAATTGAGGTGGATAAGGCAAAAATACAGGTAATTGAGCAACTGCCACCTCCAGTAAATGTAAAAGGGGTAAGAAGTTTCTTGGGTCATGCTGGTTTTTATCGCAGGTTTATTAAAGATTTCTCTAAAATTGCGAAACCACTAACCCAATTACTGCTAAAAGATGCTGAATTTAAATTCACTGACGAGTGTCTTGAGTCCTTTAATATGATCAAAAATGCACTAATTTCTGCACCCATTATACAGTCCCCTGATTGGAATTTACCTTTCGAAATAATGTGTGATGCTAGTGATTTTGCAGTTGGTGCGGTTTTAGGTCAAAGGAAAGACAAGGTCTTGCATGCTATTTATTATGCTAGTAAGACTTTAGATGAAGCTCAAGTCAATTATGCCACCACGGAAAAGGAGCTACTTGCTATAGTTTATGCTTTAGATAAATTTCGTGCTTATCTTGTAGGTTCGAAAGTTATTGTCTATACTGACCATGCAGCTCTTAAATATCTACTTGGAAAGAAGGAAGCCAAACCGAGACTTATTCGATGGATTTTGCTGCTTCAAGAGTTTGACCTCGAAATTCGCGATAAGAAAGGAGCAGAGAATGTGGTAGCTGACCATTTATCGAGAATACGGTATGACGATGGGGAGATCTCTACCCCCATTGACGATTCTTTCCCTGATGAACATCTGTTTGCTGTTTGTGTGCATTCACCTTGGTTTGCTGATTTCGCTAACTATGTTGTAGGAGGTGTTCTACCCTCCGACTTGACTTATCAGCAGAAAAAGAAATTTTTGCACGATGTTAAACGATATTTTTGGGATGATCCTAACCTGTTTCGTGAGTGTGCAGATGGTTTATACAGGAAATGTGTTCCGGAATGGGAGGTATATGGTGTCCTTCACCATTGCCATTCATCACCCTATGGAGGTCATGCTGGACCCTCCAAGACGATGTTCAAGGTCTTAGAATCGGGTTTCTACTGGCCCACGATTTTGCAGGACGCGAGAGCTTTCATTATGTCTTGTGATTCGTGCCAACGAACAGGTAACATCTCACAAAGGCACGAAATGCCGCAAACAGGTATATTGGAAGTTGAAATTTTCGATGTTTGGGGTATTGACTATATGGGACCCTTCCCATCCTCTAATGGAAACCGTTATATTCTAGTAGCTGTGGATTATGTTTCTAAATGGGTGGAAGCTCTGGCTACCCCCCATTGTGATTCTAATACGGTTTTGCGGTTGTTTAAGCAGGTTATTTTTCCTAGGTTCGGAGTCCCTAGAGCTGTCATCAGTGATGGGGGGAAGCATTTCCATGAGAAAAGGTTAGATAAGCTGCTGAAAAAGTACGGTGTATACCATAGAACAGGACTAGCATATCACCCACAGACAAGCGGCCAAGTTGAGGTTTCTAATCGCGAGATCAAGTCTATTCTGGAGAAGACAGTTGCAAAATCGAGAAAGGATTGGACCAACAAGCTTCATGATGCTCTATGGGCATATAGGACGGCTTTCAAAACCCCAATCGGCACCTCTCCGTTTCGGTTAGTTTATGGTAAAGCATGTCACCTTCCGGTTGAGTTAGAATATAAGGCATACTGGGCAGTCAAGGAATTGAATATGGATGCCAAGCTGGCGGGAGAAAAACGACTCCTTCAACTAAATGAGCTCGATGAATTCCGTTTAGCTGCGTATGATAATGCAAAAATATATAAAGAAAAGACTAAGAGGTGGCACGACAAAAGAATCAGGAGAAGGGAGTTTCAAGTTGGTGATAGGGTACTCTTATTTAATTCCCGTCTCAGATTGTTTCCTGGAAAACTGAAGTCCAGGTGGAGCGGTCCCTTTTCGGTTACTATGGTGAGCAAATTCGGGTTCGTTGAAGTCCAAAATGATAAGGGTGAAAAGTTCAAGGTCAACGGGCAACGATTGAAGCTCTATTATGAAGGTGATGCCGTTGGATTAGTAGAAGAGGTGCAATTCTACAATCCCGATTCACACTGACCACTCCGGAGCCACGGTCGAGCTAATGACCCTAAACAAGCGTTTCTCGGGAGGCAACCCGAGCTTTCTATCCCTCCTTAACTCTTTTTATGTGCTTTTGGTGTGTTTTAGTTTATTTTCGTAATTTTTAGTTAGCTGTGTTTTTGGTGTTTTTGCGTGCTTTTAGGTGTAGTTGAGTAACTAGAGGTTTTTGGTTGCATTCCGTAGCTAAAAATCTAAGTGAGGGTCAATGTGAATGAAAAGAACATTTTAGAGGAAGAGAAAAATAGAATATCGATAAAACGGGGCAGATGCGGGCGCATAGCAATTCTATGCGGGCGCATCTGACCCCCAGAACCCCATAAAAGTTTTTGAAAAGGCAAGATGCGGTCGCATAACATATTTATGCGGGCGCATCTTACCTACAGAACCCCACAAAATTTCCTGAGGAAGTGAGATGCGGGCGCATAGCAATTCTATGCAGGCGCATCTCACCCCCAGTAGCCCTAGTTTTTGAATTTTGGGCGGGATGCGGGCGCATGAATCCTTTATGCGGACGCATCTCGGCCCGATATATATATTTTTTTATTTTTCTTCGCCTTCTTTTACTCTTTTATTCTTTTTATCTTCTTTCTCTCACTCCTCACCTCACATCATCTTCTTCTTCAAACCTTCAACCTCCATTAAAACCTAACCTCTAAAAACTTCCTTCTCTCTTATCTCACTCAATACTTCACCAAATCAACTCAAATTGTAACACAAGCATCCTCTCATCTCCCTCAACAAAACCCCTCAATCAATTTTCGAAAATTTTTACAATTCGGGGCTAATAGGGGCGCGCGAAATTCTGCAATTTTTGGGGCGTTTTTTCGACTAATTTTAGACTATTTGGGCGTTTTTCTACTTTGCTTCCAATTCATTTTCATCTATTAAGGTATAAATCTAACTTTAAGCAAGTTTTAACAAGTTTTCTTGGATTTTCATGGCGTTAACACTATAGGGTTCGTAGTTACAAGTTTATAATATAATTTTTCTTGAGTTTTATGCTTGTGTGATGTTGATAATTGCTTGTTTAAGTGTTATTAATTTTCAATTTCAAGTTTATGACTTAGTAAAATTCATGCCCTATTTTACAATTGTGAACAATGCTTTGGGTTCTTGAGTTGATAATATTATAGTTTTGACTTGCTAAATTTTAGACTTAATTTGTGTTGATAATGCCATGGAAGCTTGATTATTTTTTTCCTTCCCTCTAGTATGGTTGTTACTTGGTAAAACATGATGTTTTGAATTAGTAGTTGAGGTTTAAAATGTTGGTAATAGTTGCATTTTCGGTTTCATGAGATCTGTGTTCTATTGAACTTATGTTGAAAACTTTGGAAACGTGTGGAAATCTTGGTTTTATGTTGAAAAAACATTGGTTTTGGTGATTGTTGTTAGCCTCACGGCTTTTAGCTATATCGATAAAATAGATGGGTCATGCCGAAATTTCTACTCAAATTATCTAATTGAAAGTTGTGTCATTGCATGAGCTTGTTTTGTTATGTGCTTTGTCCTGATTTTTCCTATGGTTCTAATGCATTCATTTTCAATTTTCAGGAACCATGAGCTCTCAAAGAACCTCAAGGAAATCACAGAGGACCGAGTCTTCTACCTCGGCTTCCAGGGGCAAACAACCCGCAGGCTCTAGTTCGGGAGACCCCGCACCACCAAACCGCCGCCAACAACAAGCCCGGTTCGAGAGACTGCAAAAGCGGCCCATCCGCTCTACCAGATTCTTTGACCGCAGCACCTGCGATGAGATGGGGATCACTGACCAAGTGGTCCAGATGGCGGATAACATTGGTTGGGGTGCATGGCTCGGAGTCACCATGCCAGGACCTGATGGCGAACCAATGGCCCCACCCACATACCGGGAACTAACTCTGGAGTTCCTTTCCACCTTCCACTTTAGGGTTATTGTGCGGAACCCCAGTAACCCAACAGCTAGAACAGGGGTGGTCAGTTTCACCATCTTTGGCACCCATTATGAGCTTACCCTTCAGCAGTTCAACGAACACTTCTTCTGGGACCCACACAACCTAGTTTCTGTAGCTCTCGAGCACGGCTGGTCCAACTACGATGAAGCCTCCTGGTGGCTCCGTATCACTGACGGTACCACCCCCTATGCCTCATCCACCAGTAAGACCTCGGAGGTTCAACATGCAGCCCTCCGATACTTCCTCCGGTTCATTACCTATTGCCTATTTTCCAGAGGAGAGTTGGGGCAAGTTTATCCTGATGAGCTCAGACTCCTGTGGTTAGCTACTGAGGGATCCCATTTACGAGGCCGAGACTACAACTACGGGTTTTTCCTTGCCCGTAGATTTGCTGAGATAGCCGAGGGTGCCACAAACACGGGGGTTATTTACTGTGGAGGCATGATTACCTGGTTGGCCTACCAGTTAGGCCATCGAGAAAACTTTGAAGGGTTGCACCCCATTGAAGAAAACCCACTGATGGACATCCCCTCCTTGCGGACTGCCGGGTTCTGCAGAACATACACTAGAGGCCGGCATGAACGCTTGGTATGGAATGTCCGAGAATTATCCTGGTGCTACCTTCCCAACGCCTTTACCTCCACCTACTACCTGGACCACCCCGAAGGCGTAAACCCCTGGAGGATTCCCCCAGACCCCATCCCACTAGCTGAGAGGACGGATGCCGAGAAGAGGGCCCTTAGAATGGCCCAAGTAATGCAGCAGGCGGGGGGTGTCCCTCAGGAGGACATTCCTCAACAACCAGCTCCGCCACTCCCACCTCCCCAGGGCGCCTTTGATATGACCCCCCTGATGAACCGCCTAGACGAAATGCACGCCTACAACACTCAGCGGTTCGATCAGATTGATCAGCGGTTCGAGCAATACGGACTTCGATTTGATAGATTAGATGATAGTGTCCGCGGTCTCCGAACTGATGTGGATCACCTGCAGCGGGTCCAATGGAGAGAGCACATGCATCATGTTGACCAGGGCCACGTGCAACCATTCCCCAACCACCCTAACTGGCCACCCCAGTATGACCCTAACGTGGACCCTACCTCCTACCCTCTCCACCACCACTACTCCCAGTTTCCACCCTATGGCGGGCCCGGGCAGCAGTAGGCGTCCTGCAGCTCCTATTCCCTTCCCCATTTTTATTGATTATGTATCCCGGGACGGGACAGTGTTTGGCTTGGGGGGGTAATTAGTTACTCTTGTTTAGGTTGTAATCAGTTGTAAACAATTTGTTTTTTTTATTCTCTTTTATTTTTCTTTTTGGACTTGGTTTTGTTTCTTTTTCCCCTGCAGATATGACAATCGGAGCAGGACTAGGACTTCTGATATCGAATTTACGAATTTTGGTTAATTTACATTGGGTTAGATGTTCCTAAACTCCGTTCTCCTTTTGCTTGTACCTGTATGTTTTGGAATTAGCTGTTTAGCCTTAGGTTCTCTTTTTCTGCTTTCTAGTGTAGTTTTTACTGCTTTCGTAGGACCGTTACATGGTTTGTACCGTCCCTTAAGGCCGGGAGTTTACATGTAACCAAAAAAAAGTACTGCTTTCCTAGTTTAATGTAGTCAGCTGTTAAAAGAGAATTCTTATTGTGATTGGCTAGCTGCTCGTCCCGGTTTTTCGTTGATTTGACTTTTCATGTACCCATTTGCTTAAATTTTCTGAAACTTCATGATTCTTGTATTTGGATGAGTTTACTTATGTGATTTGCCGGGCATGACTTAGTCTTAAATTTGCTAGCCTTCCTTGCAATTGTCAACTCTGTCTAACCTTGCTTGGGTCTTGGACTTGAACTGTGTTAGCGGGAGGATTTGAGCCACTTTTGATCTTATAGGCTACATTAAATTGTATTCTTTTCATGTGTGCTTAGTTCCTGGTGCATTTATGATCTTGAGTTTGCCTTTGGACTTTAGTAACTTTTAATTGAAGTTTTGTTGCATGTTGCGCATGATAAGAGGCATTCAATTGTGTTAGAGCCTTCAGATACGTTATTAGGATTCTCATGTTGAATAATTTTCCCCTTGATCCCGTGTTTTCTCAAGCCTATATCCCTCACAAAATTAACCGCATTACAACCCTTTTTAGCCTTGGTATTTGATAACATATTGTATGCCCAAGCTTGGCTTGAGGGAGTCATGTTGTGGTTTGTTATGGTTGTTGATTGTTGTGATGGTGTGTTTGGAGGATTAGGTGAAATTGTGAAATTTTGATGTGCAGGAGGTTCTATAAGTTTCACATTAAGGCTCTGCGTACCAATGACTAGAATTGTGTTTTAAAACACAATGTGTTGGTTTCTAAATGTGATTTGGAGTCCGGTTATGTACGTGTGATAGTTTGGTCTTAATGGCCAACTATTAAGAGTCGTGAAACTAAAATGAAAAAAAAATAATAATAAAAAGAAAAAAAGAAAAGAAAGAAAAGAAAGAGAAAAAGAAAAAAATAAAAAAGAGAAAAACAAGTTGAAATTGAAGAAGATGAATGAAAAGCTTGAATTCGGTTTATTTTGTACTTTGAATGAAAATAAAGGTGTGAAGTGAATGAAAATTGAAAAGTTTGGTTTGATTCGGTCTTGAATTGGATGATGGGAGACATTGATGTTATGTATGATGTGTTGGTGAGTCTCCGATGTTTTATATGCATATACCCCGCATTTTCAGCCACATTATCCCAAATTTATCTACCCTTCACCCTAGCCTACGTTACAAGCTTATAAAGTCCTCTTTGATCTTCATGTGCATGCTTTGGTTGATGTGGAAGAGTTTTGGCAAGGTCGTAGAGTATTAAGTGCATTTCGAGTCGACTTTAGGATTGAGTGTATACCTTTAAACACTTGCATGGAGGTGTGAGTGTGGATTTGGGCTCCTCAAAACTGCATTTAAACACTTACTTTATTGCATTTGCATTCCATTTTCTTATGGTTGGGTGGGAGGGGTGAGCTACATTATAGATGCTCAATGTGTGGGATGACAACCCGTGACCTATTCTAGTATCGATTCATTAAACTTGCTTGGTTGGCTTTGTTACTTTTGCTTAGGAATGTGTAGCATTGACTTGCTTTGATCTTAGTAAACTCGGAAGGATCCTTGAGTTGTGATGCATATGTTTTTATGGGGGTGAAAGTCATTGTGTATCTTTGCTCGGGACGAACAAAGGCTTAGCTTGGGGGAATTTGATATGTGCGGTTTTTTAGTGTTTTTCCCCTTGTTTCGAGTCAATTTTTGCTAGTGGTTGTTATCTGGCTCGTTTTTGGTTCATTGATGTTCTTTAGCTAATTTGAAGTGTCTCGCTAAGTTTGGTTGATTTCCGGCAATTTTAGAGCTTTTAGTTTGATTTTTATCATCCGCGGTTGTTATACTCGGTTTGGTATGTTTTGTAATTTCAAGCACGGAAACCGAGGCTCGGAACGAAGCCGGAAAGCTTGGACGGGATAAGAGTGAAGATGCATGGAATGTGTGCCAAGAAGTATGAAAACAACTCTTAAAGAACTCATGAAGAAATAGAAGAAAAGAAAATGAAACAAGTTTCTGAGGCACATATGCGGGCGCACGAATAATACATGCGGGCGCATTTAACCAAGATTTCAAACAAGGAGGCATTCTAGAGGGTCTGATGGGGCGCATAAACCTCCCATGCGCCCGCATCAGTCGTTTTCCGGAGTTTTTAATTCTTTTTTATTTTCTTCGTAGTTAGGCTTGTAAGCCCAACTTTGGGTACATTAGGCACGACTTCTAGGCAAAAACAACTTATGCTTCTCATAATTAAGAATTACTCTCTTAGTGGTTTAGAATTAAGTACTTTCTCTCTCAAATTAATTTGGGGAAATTAGGGTTTTGTTAACAAATTAATTTTCAATTCAATTCATTCAAGTCTTCGATTCGTTCTTCAATTTTGGTAATTCTTCTGTTTTTGTTCTTTATTTAGTTAATTTGTGCTTTTTAGTCTCTTTAGTTAATTAATTTAGATTATTTGTGTTTATGTTAATTAGTTTAATTGTCAATTACTTCATGAATTCAATTAGGAATTTTACAATTGTTCTTGCTTTAATTTTCATAATCATGAGTGAGTAGTCTAATTTCTAGGGTTAGGGAAACCTTGATTGATTAATGGACTAATTAAGTTAGGTTGTTTCAATTCTACAATTAGTAGTCAATTTCCTATTATTGGTTTCTTTGTTTACAATTGAATTGTGCGCAGATTTAGTTGTAATTCTGGTAATTGTTGAATTTGATGCCGAGAGGTAAAAATACCACAATAAGACCACTGAATAATAGGCGGAATTAGTCTAGGCATGAGCGAGAGCCGCTAGATGAGTTTCGAGGGAGTCTAGATTCGAGAGAATTAGTGAGCCCTAATTTGACGATAATTGTGAGGTTGAACGATCTTTGTTAGTGATTCCATTAGTTGTTCTTGGTGACCCGAATGACCCTAGGCTTAGTCTATTGGTTGAATTCTTCGTCATTTGCTGTAATTAGTTGGTAATTATTCAGTAGTCAGTTAGTTAGTCAGTACTTCTCGACCAAGGCTCTTTACACGGTTTAAGCTTTTTAGAACTAATAGGGTTCAATTGTTTCCCTGAGGATTCGATCCTTACTTCCCTAGCTACATTAGTTAGTGTCGTTTGGTTTACTTTTGATAGGTGTGCGATAGCCTGTTCAGTCTACCATGTTTTCTACGTGCAATAGATTCCTTCTCAATGGCTTTTTTTCATTACTAGGAAATTCAATACGTGCAGGTGCATTCTCTGCTGTTATATGTGATTTTTTCACTTTCTAAATATCTGTAAATGCATCTGGTAATTGATTTGCAACACTTTGTAGGTGAACAGTTTTCTTGACTTCTTGTTCACATGAACTTGCTCTTCGGACTAAATGAGACAATTGTGTTGTATTCCATGTAATTTCTATTTCTTTTTTGTTTGGGTCCACTTTCTCTCCCCCTAAGGATGAGAATATAGCCTCATTAAATGACAATCAACAAATCGAGCCGTGAATAAATCACCAGTCATTGGTTCAAGATATTTTATAATAGATGGGTCGGGGATTCAAATCCAACATAAATTCCCATCCTTCTTTGTGGACCCATTTTTGTATGTTGGGGTGGTGCAATTGACACATTTACAACACACCCAAATATTCTCAAATGTGAGAGGTTTGGTTCTCGACCAGAGACCAATTGTAATGGTGAATATTTATGATAAGCTGTAGGTCTTAATTTTATTAATGATGCTACATGTATGATGGCATGTCCCCAAGGCAATGAAGGTAAATTCGACCTCATCAATAATGGTCTTGCTATCAATTGCAAACTTTTAATTAATGACTCAGCTAGGCCATTTTGAGTATGCACATGGGCCACAGGATGTTCAACTACAATCCCAATTGACATACAATAGTCGTTAAAAGTTTGGGATGTAAATTCTCCGGCATTGTCAAGCCTTATTTTCTTTATAGAATAATGTGGAAATTGAGTTCTTAATCGAATTATTTAAGCAAGTAGTTTTGCAAAATCCACGTTTCTACTTGACAATAATGTCACATAAGACCATCGTGTTGATGCGTCAATTAGTACCATGAAATATATAAATGGTCCACATGCTGGATGTATTGGACCACAAATATCACCTTGAATTCTTTCTAAAAATGTTGGAGATTCAGTAGCAATTTTTTTTTTTTTTGGATGGCCTTGTTATTAGTTTGCCTAATGAACAGGGAGGGCATGATAAATCATTTGATTGAGGAATATTAGTATTCCTTATTGCATGTCCCTCAGAGCTTTCTATAATCTTATGCATCATCCCAGTTCCAGGGTGCCCTAATCGATTATGTCATAAGGTGATCAACTGTTTATTGTTTAACCTTTTGTTAAACATCATATTTATTTCTATAGGACGTATCTCTGTTTGATATAGTCCTAAAGAATATGTTGGAAATTTCTCAAGTATACTTTTTGCCAAAATTTTCTGCCGTAAGACATAGATATTCCTTTCTATTTGTCATCATGGTTTCCAAAATGATAACTATTTTGACGCACATCCTTACAACTTATGAAATTTCTTTGAGATTTACTCGAAAATAATGCATCATTAATTATTATTCTTGTACCCTTCGGGAGTATCATGCAGGCTTTGCCTGAACCTTTTATCAAGTTTGTTAAGCCAGAGATAGTGTGAACACTTGCTCGGATCATCTTCAAATCTGAAAAATATTCTCTGTTTTTCAAGATTATATGTGTTCTTCCACTATCCAAAAGACACTAAGTAGTTTTGGATTCAAACTTGTCCATATCTACATAATAAATATAATATAAGGTTAGAAAAAAAACATGTTTTATTAACATAATGAAAACATTACATAATAAGTGAAGAACTAAAAAAAACATGGGAATTAAAATTCATTAAGATAACTTCATGTCATCGTTAAGCTTAAAAGTATAGTTATTGTTATCATTATAGTAGTCATCATTAAAGAAATCCGAGACATCAAGAGTTGGCATAGAGGTACTTGCTTCAGCAACATAATTTCTTTCCTCGTTTTTTCTTTGTCCTCTTAAAGAGGCTTGATATAAATCTACCAAATGTTTAGCAGTACGTGATAGCCTGTCGAAGTGCATACAAGGCTCACTAGGCTACTAGTAAGGGCAAGTAAGGATCGAAACCCATGAGATAAAGGTTTTTACACTAAGGCGGTCTAAGGAGTAAGTTTAAGTTGGTTTTATTTTAGAAGAAAGATTGTCACTAATGTTGACTTATTTTAACTTGCATTTATGAATTAAAGACGACTAAGGTAAGGGATACACCGCTCACTTCCTACATGAAGGCACGGATTCCTAGGACAAACCGAATGTAGAGGGGAATGTCAAGGGGAAGTCGCTCTAAGAGTCATGTCTACTCTCTCGAGCTAGCATGACGAGCGGAACTATGAACAGGACCTATTCTCATGGCGTGAGCATAAAACGACTTCTAAGAACTTTTTCACAAAGACTAGTAACGTCCCTTAACTTGAACACCTATTCTCATGGTTTTCAAACTAATCAAACACGTGGAGTCTTCACTCAACTTCATCTCTCGATCCTTCGTTGAGGAACCTAAGACGACATCTATGGAAGCAAGTCATAGATTACGTGATTTAAAACCCAATGTAACGACTCTAGTTACCCCCAAGCTCGGTTTTTACTAAGAATCTACTTATGTCATGACGGAGGTGAGGGATTCACCCACACCTTAGCACTAAAAACTACTCACTACACATTTTACTATTTAAACACATGTTTTTATTCATGATTACAAATTATAACAAAGAAGTTATGAAAATGGATTTATAAACTAACTAAACAAATTTATAAAAAGGGAAAGCGCTTTGTTTGATTATCGATATTATTACAAAGAAATATGTTATGCAAGTGATGTAATCAAACTACAAAAGCAATAATAGTAATGAAAGCAAGGACAAGGTTTAATCTTGAGAATAATTAAGACAAAAAGCAATAGTGCAAGGACAAGATTAACTTGAGAAGAAAGCTTATGAACTTGAATTAATGTAAGCACTACAAGAAAACGAGCAAATAGCGACGGATTTTTGCGACGGAATAATCCCTCGCAAATTTGCGACAGAATAATGTCCGTCGCAAAATCCCTCGCAAAAAACCGACAAAAAATTATGTAAATTTTGTCGCAAAAAAAATTAAACTACCACACACCAAATTACACACTTCTTCTCCAACAACCCGCCGTTCTTCTCCTTCTTCGCAAATTAGACAAGCACTTCTTCTCCAAATTAGACCCTAACCCGTCGTTCTTCTCCTTCTTCTCCTCTCATTAAACGCTTCTTCTTCTTCCGGCGGTCTACTCTTCTTCCGGCGGTCTACCGTTCTTCCGGCTATCTCCTCTGGTAATTTCTCACTTCTTTTTTTTTTTCAATCGTTTTTGATTTTTTTCCTATCAAACGTTTTATGGTTGTTTAGTTCGTCGATTTAGGGTTTTCCTATCAATTATTTTCGAACTTAAATTTTCGATTTAGGGTTGTTGTGCATGTTGATTGAATTTGAATTTTATTGACTCGAATTTTTGATTGAATTCCCGAAATAATTTATGCTTTATTTGAATTTGATATTCAATTGTTATGTCGTATGAATTCTGAGTTGTTTTAGTCGATATTCCCACCTCACCCTAATTTGTTTGTTTTAGTTGTTTTGGGTAATAAATCTCAAGAATTCTGTTTTCTGAGTTTGAACCTACTGCCTCAATATACAGTTGAAGATTGTTGAAGGTCGAATTTTTTTAGATTTTTTTTAATTTTTTGTTGTTGTTGTTGTTGTTTGATATATATATATATATATATATATTTTTTAAGTTGTTGGCCTCTGTTAATCAGTGAGTTATTCAATTATAATTACAGGCTAGTTGTTGAATTAATTTTGTTTTAAATAAGAAAATTCATATGATGTATCAACAATTTTGTAAGTTTGCAACAACACATGAAGAAAATTAGGCCTGCAATAGTTGATTATAGCATGTTATTGATTAAATTGAGTGTCTGAATTGTTGATTGAGTAGCCGATTAAGCAGATTTTTAATTTAGAAGGCAAGTTTTTTTTCACAATTGTTATCTAAAGTAGAGTTTTTCGCTATTTAAGAAGTGGCTTTAATGTATGTTGTATTTTCATTCTTGTTTTTTAAGAGATTATTTTATAAAAAAAAAAAACACACAATTCACTGTCACAAGTACACCAAAGTCATCAATTTACAGCACTTAAATCGGCTAATATAGGTTAGTGTGTAAGCTGTGTGTGCGTGTCTGACTTGTATGGTTTGGTGTGTGAGCTGTATGTGCATATCAAGAAAGCAGCCACAATAGTAGGTCGGGGTGGTGCTTCCATGAGACTGTGAGTTTCTGGGTGTGAGTAAGTGAGTTGTGACTTGTGTCGGTGAATGGGTTTTAGAGTGAGCTGTGTGTGCAGGTTTTAGAGTGACTCCAATTTCGGTCTGAGTTTTGTCATGTAGAATAATTGATATGAGTCGTCATTTGTCTAATGTTCGAAATGTGGTTTATTTTGTGGTAAACTAGTGTCTATAGTATAGAAGGGTTTGCTTATGTTTAGAGGAATTTTGTTAGTATTATAAAGGAGTACCTGTATTGCATGAGGCTACTAATTTATCTAGTTATTGTGATGATTTATGTTGTTTTAGCTTGTTCTTATAATTTCGTCACGATTATCAATCATTTTGTACAAGTTTGCAATTCTGTTGTGAAATTATGTATGTAATTATGCAATATATGTCATGTCAAATTATAATTTGTAATTATAAGGAAGATATATAGTGAACTTGGATGAGAGTGCCAAATAATGAGGTTGTAAATAGTAAGGAAGAAATAGTAAGTGTTTATAGAGGTATTTTGTTAGTATTATAGGGTTTGATATTATTAGTTGATATCTTGTTGTTGTTGTTTGATAATACAGTTTGATATTCTGTATAACTATCGGAAATAACCAAATGATTAAGTTACGTGATCAATTACTTATTGGGTTGAACCTATTATAGTATTAGTTACCTGACTTCAACATTCTTAGTCTTAGTTGCCTATTTGCCTATTAGTTACCTGTCTAAATAAATGGTTTTTGTCGCAAAATTTGCTTTTTGACGAATGCGAAAAATTGCTTGAGTCCTAATAAATAGTTTATTGAAATATTAACTAAAGGAGGGTATCTAGGTAAAACTAGTTCAAAGCCTTTTCCATTATGGTGCATAACGGTATTACTTACTTCCTTGATAGCAAATTGCAAACCCGAATAACAATGTCATACACTCTTACTAGCAAATAGTGTAGGATTTTTCGCATACAATTTAAGTTATCTCCATTTGTTATCTCACCACACACTTGTACAAGTACACTTGTAAGGATCTAGAGTTTGTAACACTTGTAATTATGCCTTTTAAGGATGTTTAGCTTATTTATAGGTTGTGCTGAAGAGATATGTGAAAAATGGGCACATTTGTAGCCATTTGGAGCCATTTCGAGGCCATTTGAACCTAAAACACATCTAAAGGCTAGTTAGCCATTTTAAGCCCATTTGAACTTCAAACACATGTAAAGGCTAGTTTGACCTTGAAATAAGCCATCTATTTTGTTACTTAACTCTGGCTTTTATTGTTTATAATGTTTGTTGGGTTGATTTAACTTCAAATCTGTATAACTAATTTAATTTTAATTGTGTTTTGTAGGAGACCTACCAGAAGAAGCTTGAGGAAACAAGCAGTGACGGGAGTCAGAGAACGCCCGATGAGTTATATTGGGAGGCATCTGGTGGTCATAGCAAGAAAGGTCGCGTGAAGGGTCTTGGTAGTGGTGCGGACCTGTATTACAGCTCTTCGAGGAGATCTGGATCATCGAAGCAATTCACGCCATCTGTGTTTTCTCAAATGAAAGATCATTTAGAGAAACATGTGGAGAAGGTGCGGGAGGAGGTGCGGGCTGAGGTTGACGAGAAGATGCGAGCCGAGATTGAGGCAATGCAGAGGACACAGAAGGAGTTTATGGAGCAGATGATGAGTCGATTCGGTAGCGACAGTTGTTCACCTTTCCAAATTCAGCCTCGGGACTCACCAGACGATGAGGGCAGCGGCGCCGGGCAAGGGATGCAAGTGTAGATAGATATCTTGTTCCATATAACATAGCTTAGTGCCTTTATTATCATTGTTAAACTTTAATGTAAGCCGGAAATACAATCCAATGCATATGTTACATTTGAAATATATAATTATCAGAAAATATAAATTGTCCCTATTTGATTAGAATACATAACGTGGCAGATCATACAGGTTCACAGGCACAAATACAAATAAGCAACTAAAACATTAAAATTCAACAATCCGTCAAATTTTGTTGTTCGTTTGTGTTCGCAAATTTGCGAGGGAATATTCCTTCGCAAATTTGCGAGGGAATTCTCGCAAATTTGCGAGGGAATTTTCCGTCTCAAAATATTGCGATTGCGAGGGAATTTTGCGAGGGAATTTTCCGTCGCAAATTTGCAAGGGAATTTTGTGAGGGAATTTTCCGTCGCAAATTTGCGAGGGAAAATTTCGTCGCAAACTTCAATTATTCCGTCGCAATCAAGGAAATTTGCGATAAAAAAAATAGCGACGGACAGTTTGCGACGGAAATTGTCATTTTTGCGACGGAATTAGTCCGTCGCAAAATCCCTGTTTTCTTGTAGTGAAGCAATGGAACAAGGACAAGTTAATCTTGATAAAGAAACCTTATGAACTTGAAATAATGTAATTTAAGAACAAGGACAAGTTTAACTTGATAAAGAGCTTTATAAAAAGTAAAGAAGATAGCTACAAAATATGTAATTGAAATGGTAATTGAAGATGAGTTTAGAATTGTACTATCAAGCTTGAATCTTTGAAGTATAGAAAGCTTATTCCAATGATGCCTAATTACAATGATGATCAACCAAGAACTAATGATATCAAACCAAGAACATGAACCCAAGAAAATGAAACCAAGTAACTTTGAATACCAAACAAAGAACAAGAATCCAAGAACTTTGAATTAATTAAGAAAAGATTGAATTACAACTATTGAATTGATCAAGAACTGATCACTAATCAAATTGAATACAATTAATCTAGAGAGCAAAATGAGAGTTTAAATTATACTTCTAACTATCTTGAACTACTTGCTTTACAAGAATATATAAAGACAAAACAAGACCCAAGCAAGTGGAGGAGGAAGAAGCAAAATCAGTTTTGGACGAAACAGGGGCATGCAGCCGCATACCAGGTATCATCCGCAACCCCCTGTTCTGTACCTCCCCTGCTTTAATACTTTAGTTGAGGGAAGGAGGTAAAGGAGTAGACTTCGTTTTGCTGGGGCTGCTAGAGGTTTTGTTTATGTCGCCAAGTCATGGCTTGCGATACTGTGAGATGCGAAGTAAAAGACCAAATCGCTTAAGCCAAGACTAAAGTAAACCGTCCCTTGCTTCATAATATCTTGGGAGATTGTTGCCTCAGTTTTCAATTTTAATGAAAGATCCTACAAAATGGAGACAACAAACGAAACAAGACAAATACGAGCATAAAATCTATAAAAATAAGGAGGAACGGGAATTACTAAAAACTAATAAAAGAAGGGGAAAAGACACAAAAAAGGGAAGAAAAACTAATGAAACTAACTAAGAAACTATAAAAAAAATAAACAAATAAACACTACATCAGTACGGCACGTACGTATCCAATGCCCATTCATGCCACACATATTGCATATGTCTCTTCCTTTTGGAGGAGAGGACTTAATTTCTTTCCCCTTTTGCTTATCAAAGTTATTAAATTCATAATTTTTAGGGGGATATTGATTTGTACCACGCCCTCTCCTACGGTAATTTCCTCGGTCACTTCCACAGAATCTTCCGCGTCCACCTCTGATGACATTGTTTGTTTCACGTGGACCTCAATGGTATTTTCCTCATGAGCTATTTTAGACCTAGTTGGCCTAAGGTTGTGATTCTTCAAAAGAAGATCACTATTCTATTCAACAACAAGTAGTAAAGAAATCAACTCAGAATATTTCTTGAGTTTGTTGTTGCGATACTGCTGCAATATTATAAGTCATTTGCGTGGAAAGTGGAAAGAGTTTTCTCAACCATCATTCCATCAGAAATATGCTGACCAAAAAATTGCAATTCCATTATAATTCTAAACATTGCTGAATTATAGTCACTAATAGATTTAAAATCTTGGAACCTCAGTGTGGTCCATTCATATTCAGCTTTGGGAAGGAGCACCGCTTTGTGGTACCCAAACCTATCATGAAGGTTTTCCTATAATAATTTAGGATCATCAATCCTCAAATATTCAGATCTTAAGCTACCACTCAAATGATGCCTTAAGAAGATGACTACTTTTGCCTTTTCTTGTGCAGTGGCCTCTTTTCTACATCTGTGGTAGGTGTGGTTATCACTGCACCACTGTCAGCACTTATAGGTGATTTAGTAATGTTATCTTGAATGATAACATGTTTGAGTCCTTGTGCTTTCAAGTTCATTTTTGCATCTTCTGACCATTCTAAGAAATTTTTGGCAGATAGTTCAAGCACATTAAACTGTCTTTTTTGTGATGTCTGCCATTTGTCTACAATATACATGATAAGTATATATTAATATTAATGAATGGTTAATTTAATGAATTTAAAATGATATATTAATATTAACAAATGATTTATTTAATGAATAAAAATGATGATGTCCTTAATTATTATGTTTGGTAATTATTGTTTGGTTACGATAATGAACTAGTAATAATATCCTTACTTCTCCCCCTTAGTTTAACAATAATAATAGCTAAATAGTCTATATAATATATTAAAAGGCGTTTTAAAAAATGTAAACGCACCACGTAATCTTCTCAGCTCTCACCTGCGTAGCACCACGTGTACAACGTGCCACGTAATCTCCTTAGCTCTCACTACGTAGCGCCACATGTACAATCTATTTCCAACTTAGTGCCACGTATGCAACATATGATACAATATATCCAAAAGTATAATAGCAACAAGGATTGAACCCATTACCTCTCTTACATAATCCAAGCCAATTACCAACTCACCCAAGTGTTTTTAATGTCTAATAGATTATTTTTGACACACACACACACACACACACACACACAGATATATATATATATATATGTTTTCAAACACCTCTCGTCAATTAATAAAGGCGTTTGAGACAACGCATGCGCTTCTTCTAAGCCTCCTCAATCCTCACCATAATTGTGCCATATATGCAAGGTACGTAAGTTATACTCAACCATTGCATCATGTACGTAAGACACATAAGTTATATCCAACTATTCAAACAAAAATATAATGTTAACAAAAATCGAATATCAGACCTATGTAAGGAAATTCAACACAATTACCAACTCAACTAGATGTTTTTAGTGACCTTTGCCCAATTTTTTTTAAATATATTGTTTTAATAGTAAACTAAAATAACAACAACAAATAGATAACTCAGCCTAGTAAAAACCAAACGTGACATACTAAGATAGCACCTTAATTGCCTTTCTCATTATTACATGTATATTGGACATGTTGCCCGAGGCAACGCCTGGGCAGAAAAACTAGTTAATCATAAAAACCAAAAGACAAGATAGCAATAAATAACATTATACATATAACAACAAACTACATAATATATTAAAATACATAAATTAAAATTGAACTTACTTGTTGATTAAAATAAAAAACATAATAGCTACAAGTAATACAAATAATGCGACTATTAGGAATAAATAAACTTCAATTTGCCTTAAATCTTCTGTAACAGAAGAATATGAGAGGAGGGTGATTGTTGTCGCTGGAAGACATGATTGCCGGAATTTTATTATTATTATATTATTTATTTATTTATTTATTTTTGCATGTGTTTTGTGAAGTAATAAGTTAAAGATTAGGATAAGATGTAGATATATGTTGTGAAATGAGGAGGAGTGATCCGCCTTTTATAGGCAAAAATCTGTAACGGTATTATACAATATTTACCTGATAAGTGAAATAACAGTAAAAGTGACAACTTATAAATTTTAAGATTCCAATAAATATCACACTAGAATGCAAGCCTCAATGGTCCGAGAAACCTCAATCAGTATAAGAGGATTCGACAAACAAAAAATTTGATGTATCATAAATATGGTACATCAATTTTCCTTTTTACTTGTTTAAAAGATATATTTATTTATAGCATGTTTTGTTTGTACGTACACTAGTCAATAGCAAGAAGTATTAGTGATTTATATTATGCATTAGGGTTATTTTATTGTATCTGCAATTAAATTTATGCACGTGTATAAAATATTACCCGTAAATCATCCTTTTATGTAGTAACACATCATTATAAGAAATTTTGTTAGTGTAATTTGTAAAGAAAGCAACAAAAGAAAAATACATGTTGGTTAAATATTACATTGAGGTTCTACTATAGAGGTTCCCAAAAATTTGGGCAACTATACAGCATAATCCTCAAAACGTATTTTGCATATTTCATTTTACCTTATATGAATATCAAGAACACATCACTACAAGAAAACTACTTATTAGTGACGGACTTTTAGCGACGGAATAAAATTCCATCGCAATTGACCTAATTTGCGACGGAATTAATATCATTGTGACGGAATTTTCCTACAAAACTTCA
Source organism: Suaeda aralocaspica (assembly GCA_016808085.1). NCBI lineage: Eukaryota > Viridiplantae > Streptophyta > Magnoliopsida > Caryophyllales > Amaranthaceae > Suaeda > Suaeda aralocaspica. The sequence goes on along the minus strand of PYUH01003999.1, from coordinate 478,073 downwards.
TATGTAATTTATTGAATTTGTGACGGAAAAAAAATTGCGACGAAATTTTCCCTCGCAAAATAGCGACGGAATGGTTTCTGTCGGAAAGTCCGTCGCAAAATCCTGACAAAATTTGAACGATGGTTTATTTGAAAATTTGTCGTGTAAAAGAAAAAAAAAATAAAAGAACTTAAACCCTAACTTCCTCTCAACACTCAAACGTAACTCGCTCTCAACACTCAACCTTACTCCCTCATGCACTCCCTCACATTGGCGGCGCCGGCGACTCTCTTCTTCTTCTTCGACGCCTTCTGGTTCTTCTTCTTCGACGCCTTCTTGTTCTTCTTCTTCGACGCCGGCTTCTTCTTCTTCGACGCCTTGTCGTTCTTCTTCTTCGATGGCGGCTTCTTCTTTCTTCTCTTCAGTTGTCTTTACAAGTTTGAGGTATTTTTCTGAATTTATTTGATTTTGTGTTTTGAATTTTGTTTTGAGAACTATCGTGGTTATCAATCTGTTCCTGGTAATTCTGTAATTCGTTTTGCTATACATCTATTTTTTTTCTTTTTTTTTTATAATTTTGTATTTTGGTATAATTTATGGGTTAATTGAGGTTTTAACTATAATTTAAGGATACCCTTTTGCAAAAGATCAGTTTTTTGTTGCTTTTGTAATGTGAATATGATAATTTTATATTTTTATATCATGGTTTGTTGTGAATTTAGGGGATTAATTGAGTTTTTAGCTGTAATTTAAGGATGCCTTTTTGTTAAAGATCAGTTTTTTGTTGTTGTTTTTGATATGAATATGATAATTCTGTGTTTTGATATTATGGGTTAATAGGTTATTGTTGTTTTTTGGGATTAATTGAGTTTTTTTGCTGTAATTTAAGGGTACCCTTTTGGAAATTTGAGGTGAATTGTTACTGTTTTGATGTTGATGATGGAAATTCAGCATATGGGTGTTATGTTTAATTGATCTTTTTTACGGGGTTGATGTGTTTTTTAAATTATATAGGCGTTGACTTTATTGGCTTGATTGTTTTTAATTATTTGAATTAAGAGTTTATTTAATTCTTTTGCTTCGTTGAGGTATCCTTTTGTGGCCTATTTGATCTGTGATTAAAATGTTGTGAACTTGTGAAGGTAAAACTTCATTTGTTGCAATTGTGACTATGATTTTGGTGACTACTTTACTACTTGTATTCTATATTTAGCTTTCATATTCAATTAACAATCTTACCTACAAGTCTAATTGGAAACCATCTAGTCCCCTTTTGTATGATGGTATGATACAATAATGTTTACATGTTTATAGCTACTTCTTTTATACACATGTCACATCTAAATTATGATGTTTAGTAATCATGAACTTAACCAACAAAAACTTGGTTTTGGTTGGCTATAAAAAATTTCAAAAATCCCAAAGTCTTGTTTGAGCTTTGATTATGAACTTAAAGTGATCGTTACAAGATGGTAGGGATGTTTGATAATAATGGCCAAAATATTGATAGAAGCAAAGCTTTTGTTGCTCTTTTTTCTTAGTGACAAATAGACTAGAAAAAGTATTGCTCAACTGCAATGCATTGAGTATGAAAAGTTAATGTATATAGGAGGATTTGAGGTGCTAATGAATGGTGTTGATCTTTCAGTAAACAAGGGTTGGACAAGATCCTGAATAACATAAGTCTCTTGTGTTGTAGTTATTATTAAAGCTTGCTTTCTTGTGACTTTTTAACAGGATTAAAAATAGGGCCGGTCCTGACATATCATGGGCCCTAGGCCTGAGCACCGATTGGATATCAGGCTTCGACAAATCCATTCGATCCTTAATATCCAGAAATCTTTCTCTCCGATTCTTGTTGAACCGAGGCACCATTGTCAGAGGCCTGTAGCTGTAGCTGCTAACATAGTCTTAGCTTGCTTCCCCCTAAGGTTAGGGTTCATACCAGGTTCGTGTAGCTTATGTCTTTCGTTTCTATGACCATTCTGTCAGGATCCAATCTTGAGTGAAGCCATCCTCCTTCTTTGCCTGGTTGCTCAAGAGCGGCTTCTCTCTCTCTTNAAAGGAGTGACGCTTACCGGCGAACGCTTTCAAAGGCAACCCTCTCGAGTTTCCGGCAGTTTCCGTCATTGAAGTAGCCTCTGATCCAAAATTTCGGAAAATCAATATTTATATCCGTATCCAAAATTTTCGGATATTTGTATTTGATATCCAGTACTTTTCGAATCAGATACTCCGGATATCCGATTTCTAATTCTGCTTTCATAAAATAAAACATAGATATTTGCAACACAAGAATACGGCAAGACAATATAAGTGCCAAATAAAAGAAATGAATATGTTATATCTTGTCTAGCAGCAATCGCAATCACAATCACACAGAATAACTTAATTTTGTAGAAGTACTTTATAAGATTCTTGAATTTACTAATTTATTATACCCAAAAATCAGAACTTCATAGGAATGACCTATAATTTTTGGTAGATTCAGTACATAAAAGTTGATATCCGATATTAAAAAATTTTGGACATCCGGTTCAATATAAGAAATTTCAGATATTGGGATATCCAAAATGGCCAAAAGTAATATTTGAATAGGTATTTGATATCCGCCTTTTCGGATCGGATATCCTAAAAATCAGATCAAATACAGATTGGATTTTCGAATTTTCAGATCTTCAAATATTTTTGCTTAGCCCTAATGGGCCCTTGGAAAAGTATAAGATATGGGCCCCAATCAAATACAATACGTAGTATATATTCAACTTCGTATAACAATCAAATCTGTCACCCCTCGAGACACACGAAAAAGGGGTTAATCTTGAAAATAATACTTTTATAAAATAAAAATATCACTTCTTCGTTTTTTCTTTTTCATAATTTGAATTACAAGTATTAATAATAATTTTTAGACTACTTTTTCTTCTAATTGAATTAGAATTTTTGGTAATCAGGTTCTTATTACTCCCCCCAAGAGAGAATTATACTATGACCTTTGAAATCCTCAAAACAAGTTAAAATAAATGAATTAAATACTTTGAATTCCCTTTGAAACCACTTAGTAAACTATCATACTCCGTAACTTTAAATGATTTGTCCTAAAAAAATTTATTTTTATTTTTTATAATTTTTAGTGGGGAAATTCAAGAAGAGCAAATGAAGCAACTAACCATTGCATTAATTGCTTATAGCCTTAACTAAACTAAAGCTATAATGCAGCAATCAATGATTTAAAAAGGTAATTAACATTACTTAACACAATTAATGGTTTTATTGCAATTAACGTTAAAAAAAGTAATTAATTATGGTACAAACGTGATGTATACCGAAACTTTTAATTTACTACGTTTTTTCCTTAACTGAAGTGTTTAAAATTTTTGGGCCCCTTCCGACCATGGGCCCTAGGCCGTCGCACCTCCGGCCGCCCCTCAGGGCCGACCCTGATTAAAAACAATTTCTACAAAATTAAAAATTTATGAATGTGTAGTGATTAGAGTTTCGAAGTGTTTATGTTTAATCAATATGTAAGGATTTGCTTTTTCATTCGTTAAAGGTAGTTGAATTAGATAAAATATTTCACGAATTTAAACAAATTGCTTTTGTGCTCTAATTGTCATAATAATGACAATGCTTAGACATTAACAATAATATTATATTTCACTAAAGTGTTGGCTATTTGTGACTTGTGTAGAAGTAGTCATCATGAAACGAAAGGATCGTAGTTGGATGTATCATAGGTTGGATGGGTACTCTTTAAACCGTGCTTTCCAAGAAGGAGTTGATGAATTCCTTCAATATTATAAAGATCATCCACAGACTTCTAACCCAAATGAAGTTAGGTGTCCTTGTGTGAAATGCAAGAATTTACGTATCCATGACCCGGAAACGATTAATGCATTTGTATCGCAAGGGTTTTACACCGAATTACTACGAGTGGATGAACCATGGAGAAGGCTTTCCTGACTCCTCCGAAGGGAAATCCAATGAATACCGTGACATGGTTTTGGATGCTCTAGGACATAACCAAGATCAAGGGGGTGATCACCAGGCCCAAGATGTAGAGGAGGAACCTAATGCTCAAGCCAAACAGTTCCTTGATATGCTTAAGGCTTCTGAGTAACCTTGGGTTGAAGGGAGTTCAATTTCAAGGTTGGAGATGGCCTCTAAAATCACTAGCTTGAAATGCGAGTACAATTTGCCACATAGGTGTGTCGATGCTATTACATCTTTGTTCAGTGAGTCGGCTCCAAAGAACATCTATATAGGCGAGACCTTCTATGAGGTGAAGAAGGTTGTTCAGGGGTTGGAGATGCCTGTGCAAAAAATTGATGCATGCCCGAGAGGTTGTATGTTGTTTTGGAAAGAGGATGCAAACGCTTCTACGTGTACGGTCTGTGGCAGCGACCGATACAAGAAAACTTCTAAAGGTAACAATGTGCCTTTGAATGTTCTCACTTACCTCCCCATTACTCCTTTTGCAAAGAATGTTTGCAATGAAGGACGTTGTAGAGGAAATGGCATGGCATGCAAAGAATCCTCGACAGCAAGGCACAATGGCACACCCTAGCGACAGTGACGCTTGGAAACAATTAGATAGATGCTCTAACGAATTTGCATCTGAACCTCGTNTTGAACCTCGTAAAGTTCGGCTTGGATTGTGTACAAATGGGTTTGATCCTTATGGTAAATTTGGTTGTAAGTTTTCTTGCTAGCCTGTTATTTTAACCCCTTACAACTTGCCTCCCTCTATGTGTATGAAAAGGGAGTTTATGTTCCTTTCGTTGATTATTCCCGGTCCAAACAACCCAAAGGGAAACTTAGATGTTTACATGCAACCATTAATTGAAGAGTTGAAACAGTTGTGGGACATTGGTGCAACAACGTATGACATTTCAACAAAACAAAATTTCACTCTTCGAGTAGCCATCTTGTGGACCATTGGTGACTTTCCAGCTTACGGTATGATGTCTGGGTGGTGTACAGCCGATAAGAAAGCTTGTCCTTACTGCATGGATAAAAGGCAGGCATTTTGGTTAAGCAACAATGGTAAGGTAACTTGGTTTGATTGCTATAGGAAATTCCTATCTCCAGATCACCCTTTCTGGAAAAGCAAAACAACTTTCTGTAAGAATAGAGTTGAGAAAGGCGATCCTCCACACATCATGTCGGGTGATGACCTTTGGAAATGTGTGGAAGACCTTCCAAAGGCAACTGATGGTCCCAAAGCACTTAAATAGGTCGAAAAGGCCGAAAGAGGTTGGGCAAAGCAAAACATATTTTGGGAGCTGCCTTATTGGAAACATCTTCTCGTTCGCCATAACCTAGATATGATGCACATTAAGAAGAACTTCTTTGACCAACTAATTCAAACTATTATGGATGTCAAGGGAAAAACTACTGACACGACCGCCGCTAGATTAGACATCCAGGCTCATTGTAAACGTCCCCAGCTTCATCTACAGAAGGACGACCAAGGAAAAGATGTCATGCCAAGGGCACCTTTCACTCTTGATAGAGCACAAAGAAAGGTTTTGTGTGAGTGGGTGAAGCAGTTGCGATTTCCTGATGGGTACGCTTCTAATTTGAGCAGATGTGTTGATTTGCAAGGTTGTTGCAAGTTGTGTGGACCTGTTCAATATCGATGGATGTATCCATTTGAAAGGTTGTAGCTAGCGAATTCGAACATAACTTGTATATTGTCATTTATATAATCGGTTGGTTAAACATAATTACTATTGTTTAATATTAATTTCAGGTTCCTAAATCACTTGAAAAGGAAAATTGGGAACAAAGCTCGTGTTGAAGGTTCAATATGCAACGCTTACCTAACTGAAGATCAGAGGTTGTAAACTTTTGCTCCCATTACATTGACTACAAGTTTGACACAAAAACAACCTTGACATTGACAGTGACATACACAACAATGATGTTCCAGAACTATTCACAGTCGGCATTGCGCATTCACAGAACAATCAAGGGAAGACAAGATTTCTAGATGAGAAAGGACTCCAACGTGCACATTTTTTTGTGTTATCCAATTGCGCATGCGGCATTTTGGGTGACTACGAAAGGTAGCTTGAAAAATGTTACACGTATATTCATAGCATGTAAACAACTATGTTTAATTTCAAGGGTCATTGAGTTGGAATCATCCACTTTGTAGGAAGTTTGAGGACCACCTTCTCTCAACCCATCCGACTTTGGATAGAGAAGCAATTGACTTTTGAGTCATTTTGGGTGATATTGAGCCCAAAACACTTGGAAGTTGACTTTTAACTTAACTTGAGGACTTATACACTTGTAAATACGCTATTTAGGAATGTTTTACTTAGTTATAAGCTTAAATGAAGAACAACTAGTGACTTGGCCATGGTAATAGCCACTTTTCGTGATTTTGGAGCCTTTTTGAGTGAATTTGAGCCAAAACGGTTGTAATGTGACATTTCAATAAATTAAAAAACACAGACACCTCTAAATATGCAGTATATGAATGTTAAAGGTACTTATAAGCTTAATTGAAGAGACGGTAATGAAATGGGCAAGTAAATAGCCATTTTGAGGTGTTTTTAAGGTATTTTGAGCAAAAATCTCTTGGAACTTGTCATTTGCTTTAAATTTAAACCTTACAAAGTTTTAACTATGCTTTATAGGAATTTTTAAGTTATGTATAAGTTTTATTGAAATGAAACTAGTGAAATGGGCATAATTGTAGCTATGTTTCATTCATTTTTTGTCGAAGTTGGACACATAATTAAACACAAGTTGAAATAGTTGTCTATGTGTATTCCTCTATTAGTATGTTTGTTTCAATCAAGTGCGTGTTGTAGGAATCATATCAGAAGCACTCCAATGCGGAAACTCCAAAGACGCCAAATGAGATGTATTGGGAGGCAGCTGATGGGCGCAGCAAGAAAGGTCGCGTCAAAGGTCTTGGTAGTGGTGTTGAGCTTTACTACGGGTCGTTCAAGTGATGTAGATCGTCACATCAGTACACTCCCTCTGTCATTTCTCAAATGCAAGAACATTTTGACAAGAGGGTAGATAATGTCGTCACAACCCAGCAGCAGGAGTTCCGGGAGGATTTTAGGACCCAAATTCGTGATGAGTTAAGGCAGGAGGTTCGAGAGGAGGTCAGGAATGAGATGCAGGCAGAGATGGCCGCAATGGATCAGAGAAACAGAGAGCATGTGGAGGAGTTGAAGAGTCGGATTCAGGGATTCGACACTGACTGTTGTTCTCCTTTTCAGAGTCATCGTAGAGACCCCAGAGATGACTCGGGTAGTGGCGCAGGTCAAGGCACTCTAGTTTAGTTAGCTTACTTGTGTTTTAGGATATATCGTATTATCGAATGGATATATAGTTTAGTTGTATGCAATTGCTATTATTGTTAAACTTGTTATGGTAGTATTTAATGTTAGTTGTAAGACACAAATTAATTTATTTATGTTTTATAATGTTTGAAACAATATCCTTGATGTGATCGTCGCAACAGAACGGAAATGGTTATAGTCTATATAGATTTGCAGGTACGAATTAGGGATTGAAGTATTCTTTTTAAAAAGAAATTGCAAAATTCCGACGGATGTATTCATCGCAATTTGTCATATAAGAATTTATTAAAACTTTTCCGACGGAATTTATCGTCGCAAAAAAAATGGAAAATTTAATGGCTGCAAATTGAGCGCTAGTTTGCGAAGGAATTTTCCGTCGCAAAATGGGGGATTTGCGATGGAAAATTCCCTCGCAAATTTGGATTTGTGATGGAAAATTCCGTCATAAAAAGGTTGCGACGGAAATTCCGTCGGAAAAACCAACAATTTGCGACGAAGGGAATAACGACGACCAGTTTGCGACGGAATTCCGTTGCAAACACCTTTTCCGGCGGAATTTGAGGTTTTTCCGACGGAATTTTTTCGTCGCAAATCAGCTGTTTTCTTGTAGTGCATATAAGTATACCTGTAGAGAAGTTCGTGCTGATAATGTGTTGTGAAATATAGATGAGAAGAGGAACTAGCCCAGCAGAGAATAAATTTTACTATCGGATAATATACGAGAATACATATATCAGTGCATTTTGTTACTAAGCTCCAACATGAGTATATATAATACTCCAATACTATTCACAAATAGTATTTGGATTGAATACATAGTCAAAAAATTCAACATGCATGAACATTCACCTTATGTCCCTACCGGCCTATACTTATATTCAACTCTACTCATAACAATTTACAAATTTCTTTATACTTATTTACTATACTTATATTAATACAATACGAATGTAATACTACGTACTTTATTTTGATGTAACCATTTCCTATATTTTTGAATTTGCTTATTCCGTATCAAATCAGTATGCGCATCGAAATGGATAAAATATAGTAAATCAATATAATATGTATAAATAGAAATTATATGACATTTTTGTAAATAAGTAGAGAAATTTATTATCGCATTACCCCTTAAAATACATATTTACCCCTGAATTTCTAAAATATTACCTTACTGTAATATGCAATTCATAGTGATTTACGTGTACTCCTCAACGTGAATTATGCAACCTAGGTTATTACTTATTACTACTCTACCCATCGAATTACAAATTTCCATTCCAACAAAATAGTCGTTACAACAAGTCCAAAAATGAAAATGAGCGGAAGAGAGAGAAAGCCAACCACAACAACAACAGCAATAGCGGAAGACATTGAAATTGAAGTTTCGCCTACCATCTTCAATGGTGCTCTAATCTTCCATGTCGTTTATGATGTTTTAGCCTTTCTTCTCTATATGCACCAGCAAATACCCTCGTATGCTCTCTCTCTTTCTCTTTACCTTTTGTTTTTTCAATTCATATATTTATTTAGAATGTTTCAGTTCTAGGTTTTCATTTGTGTACTTTTTCTAACAATTAGCATCAATGATAATGTATATTTTGATTATTGTTAAGTTATCCGAAATCAGTTTAGTTGAAATTGTGATTTTATTTAGGGGAAAATATTCTACGGATTATATTCATATGTTCTTGTCAATTTTTAAATTCTTTTGGTGATGATGATCAATTCGCATTTTTTTTGCACTTGTGGCGAAGCGTAAGGGAAAATTCGATATGAAAGTGATTCCACTTTGCCACGAAACACTAACCAAACACTTGATATGCACTATCCTTTTTGATATTAGGAGTAGACATTATGATTCCATTTCATTGATGCTAATCGACTTTATTTATAACTTTGTTTAAGCCGTGCAACTTATTCTAGTTGCTCAATGGCCTATTGCAAAGTTCATTTGAATTCCAAATAGTATGTAAGATTATCTGATTTTAGCTAGAATGAAGAGAAATATGTACGATTGGTTGTATGAGTATATGCATTTGTTGATTAATAGAAGTGGTTAGAAGATGAGGGCTAAAAACTTCTAGTTCGACACTCATAAAATGTTCTACAAGTGGCATGATGTCTGATCTTGAAGTTTGCAATTATGAAGGGACGGAAGGGGAGGGATGAGAAGGAAGGATGGGTTAAGGAAGAGGATGAGAATGAGGATTTTATTGTTGATTTGATTATTTTTTGTGTTATCAAATATTGACAAGAATAATCCAAACTGTTGGCTCCCTTCTCAAATTAGTGTCAGACTTTTGTTAACATTTTAATCAGGTAAAATGAGCAACGCCTCAACATATTATTGGTTTGGTTATTTGATGTTATTTAAAACATGAAGCACTTGCTTCCCTAAAACCCATACTCTTGCCACCGTTGCCCTCTCACCATCTACCCAATTTGTCATTCACTAAAACCACCTTGACATCCACCCCTAGCCACCAAAACCATCTTTAAATCAAGCCTGTCCATCGAAACCACCCTTTATGCCATTCCTATCCATAAATAATCGTCCACCAACTGCCAACCACCACCAACCACCACCAACGACCACCATCAACCTCAATTTCCTCCGAGCCACCGCCACAACAACAATTGTGCAACAACTGTAACAACAACTACAACTAAGTCGACATCATTGCCGCTTCGGCTCACCACCATGGCATCTCCACCACTTCGAGATCATCACCACCAATTCAAAAACCTCGAAGAAGTCTTGGTGCTCAAGGTTGGTGGGCTCAATTTGTGGGTGGGGTTGGTGGTGATTTGATTTGGGAGAGATTATGTCAGTTGTTAGTGGTCGCGATTTTTGAGGTGTGTGGTTTGGTGTTGGTGGGTTTTTTAGCACTATTGGTAGGTAGTTGCAGCCTCCATTTGTGGTGTTGAAGGTGAGTGGTGGTACACATTGGTGAGCTACGGTGGCGGTTGGGGGCTTGACGGTGTGGTGGTTGTGGTTATGGATGGGCTGAGGTTGTAGGTGGTGACGACAATACATTAAATAATAAATAAAATCTACCAATATCATAGGTTGTAGGTAAGGGAGACAATTTTGAGTCGTTTGAGAACGGACCCACTATAGTTAGGATTATACCTATTCAAACTGTAGATTGGATTAAAATAAGAAGGGGGCCAATAGATTGACTTATTCTTGTCAATTTTGCCTTTATGTTAAAATATTTGAATATTTAGGTAGTTGCTTAGGAGTATTCAGCATCATAGTTATGCGAAATGACTTTTATGGACATATGTATTTTGTATCAATGCTTTTGTGCATGTTAGATTTAAGTACTACAAGGCATACATGACCATTTCATTCTTCTCTATCTAAATCATTAAGAAAAAGCTCCTTAACCTTGGTTTTTAAGACTTTTGGGTCCAAATTTATTGGTATACCTCTCTCCCACCAAATATACATATTAGATTTTTTTACTTTTCAAACCTCTACTTTTGCCTGTCTTCAATATACACTCCTATAGGCCTTTAGCTCTCTTTTAATGCGTTCTTGTGGTGTTGGGGGAGGTATAGCTAAATTGTGTAGCGTTAAGAGTGTTTTAGTGCCTCTTTATCGTATAGTGGTATCATTTACGCTTTTGTTTGAAATTTGTTACTCTCAAATTTTCATTTGTTGAAATCTTGAATGCTTTTAAGGAATATTTGTGGATGTAATAATCTAGATTAGTCTTGTCTAAACAAGCTTACAAGAAATTAGGATCTTCGTCGATCCTTAAATTAGGATCCTGCTCTTTCTTCAGTAGGGGGACCTTTGTTGTTCTCTCTCTTTCGATTGGCTCCACTTTTTCTTTTGTTTCTTACATGGAAGGCTGGTACTAGTGTTGCCTCTGTCTCGACCCTTAAACTAATAGCACATTAATCAATCAATTTTGATATAATCCATTACTTTATTATTTGTGGATATGAAATTTTTTGAAGCGGTTTAATTTTTTGATTTGGTAAAAAGGAAAACAAAGAGATGGTGCTGTGTAAGTAGAAGAAGATGAAGGGGATCATGTTTTTGATTACCATGAATGTTTTGGGGAAGTGCGGTCATTGAGGTTTGTAGTGAATGAGAAAGAGATTGTTGCGGCTGTTATTGATGCGTTTGAAGTTGTATGCTTGCCGGCTTCCGTGATGGGGTTTGATGGGTGTGGTTGTTTCATTGATGACCGTTGTTCTTCTTTGGAAGAATTGTGTGAGTTTGAGAAGGAAGAAGAAGTGGTAGGCAAGGTTAAGGAGAAATAGACACAAGAGAATGGAGGGGAATAGGAGATTAGAGTAAAAATTTAGCACTGTAAGGGTTTAGTTAAATTTAAGGTTATTTTGGAGACAGAACTACAGGTACTTGAAGAATTTTTCAAACCACTAGGGCATAAGGGTATTTTGGCTATTTGGCCAAAACTGAGGGTACTTGAGGAAGTACCCAAAACACACACACACACACAAAGGGAGAAGTCAGAATAACCCGAATGCCCTAGCCACCATAGCAACCGTTGCCAAGAATGGTGGTTGCTAAGAAAGGTGGTCGCTGTGTCATTTGCTTCTAAAAATGATGCGTATTTTTAGAGGTTTTCAACAATCAAACCAATCAAAACAAGCAAAGGGCTCAACTTGTTCGAAAACTACGAAGATGGTGACGATTTTGTGATGAATTTGTGATGATGTTAGATGATTGATGGTGGGAGTGTAGTTTAATATGAATGGATTTATTTAGTAACAAAGGATAGGACTTTCAATCGCAGTTGAAAGACTTTGAAACTTGAGTCTCGGTCAAGATTCACGCATAACATGCAACTTTAAAAAAGTTTTATTCACAAGAACTTTTTCTCAAAACACAACACACACCCTTTTCATTAATGAACTAAGAAATATTTATAAGCAAACATCCCTTGTCTTTAGGCCTAATTTTGGAAGCTAAAAATCAGAAAACAAAACAATAAACACGTCCTAAAACAAATCCTAACTATACTTGGACTTCAAGTAAAAGAGACTTAAGTAAAAACTGATTTCCAGTTTGACAGCCGAACAAAAAACTGGATAAAACACTATCTTCTGTATTTTTCTGAATTTTTAAAATTTTTTTCCTTGAAAGTAGATCCAATAAGCATTCCAACGCATATTCACATGCCTTCTAGTTTAAAGCCAATTGTCAATGAAAAATCTTCAAAGTCAGACAAACTGCATAGCTCCGAAACTGAAATTCTGTATTTGAAAGCTCCATAAAACATCCTATATTGAATCTTTTTTATCAAGAAACCTTCAAGAACGTGATGCTCTAGTATTGTAGACCAAGTATAACTAAAAAAAACACTTAAAAGATATTTAAAGCCTAAAATGAGAAAAACCCCGAAATTACGATAGGCAAAAACCCGTAGGCAAAACCACCAAGAACCCGAATGTGAATGGCAGCCTTATATTCACATCTAAAAATCATACCATTCAAGTTGCTCTTCCAAGGTGAGCAAAAACACCAATATCTTTGTTACTGATTCGATTGTTTTCAAAAAGCAATTGCATATCTAGGGTTTGGGTTGTTGTTATCCACAAACCAGGTCGTGACTTGGCTGTAATTTGGGTCGCAATTGACCCACGTTTCAGGTCGTGCGAACCAACTCGGATTTCAGGGGTCCGACCTGCATTCCTGGTATCATTGGTTCTGAATTTCATTGAGAACTGGCTGAGTTGTCTTCTCGGTAACTGTAATAGAGAAATGAATCTTCAAAAGGCTGGCAAAGTTTGAAACTAAATTTCTTTTCTTGTATTCTATGAGTGTTAACGATGTCCATATTCTGGCTCTTTTTTGTAGCATGCTTCAGGATATGACTCTTCAATTTGATGCCTTACAAACTGAATTCAAGGAGTCGGTATGTTTTGTGGGATATAGTGGAATTCATATATTAGCTTCAGTGATGATGTCTGAAGATTTTTATTTTAGGACATACTTCTTGCTCAAAGAGAACTCAATGCTTCGTCTAGAAGGAAGTGCATTGGACGGAAAAGAGATGTCAAATTGGAGATTAAAAGAATGGAAAAACTGATGAATACAATATCTGGATTCCAGACTGCCTTTTGGCACTTGATATGTGAGGTTCCCAATGTCGAAGATATCATTTTTGTTTTTGGAGCAACTCCAAGACGGCCACAACATGTTTATCAGATTTCATTTTCTCATGGAAGGATAGCTCCCTTACTATCTGAAAATATAACCAGAAACAGATCAATAGAGGTTCTTTCCAGAAAGGTGTGTTGACTAATTCCGTATCAATAGTACTGTACTCAACTTGTAGACTCCTAATTGGCCAGCAACCTTTTGGATATAGGTCATAAGGGCTCTTATATCTAAAGGTGTAGGGACTGCTTGTTATACAGGTACATTAGTCGGCAGTTATTATGTTTGGTCTGAAGCTTCCGTTTGCATTTACTAGATTCTCATATTGCTACAACTTTTGACTTTTAGGTCCTTCTAAGTTGTTTCTATTGGTGAAGGCTCCAACTTCTTTCAATATGCCTCACCATTTCCTTCCAAAGCGTGACTTTCAGTACTCAAAGAAGGTAATTTCTTTTAGAATGTCATCCAGCTTAATAACTTCGCCTTGTTGGACAAATTAATCTAAAATGTTATCTGGAAGAAGCATTCCATTACCTAGTTATGTTTGTTTGACTCAGTCATGCTGAGAGACTAAATCTGTTAGAATACTTGTTATAATCTGTCAGAATAGCTGTTATTTACAAGTTAGTCTGACACTTACTCATGAAGTGTTAATTTTAAGCTGTATCACATTATTCATGAGGGCAATTGCTATTATATAGATATAACTGTGTGTTTTATTGCAATTCAATTTCATACTGAAGATTCATCTATTGTTTTTATCATCTTCTATGTTTTTGTAGATAGTGCCTTTTAGGCTGCAGCTTAGAACCAAGATCTCTCATGAAGAAATGAAAACCTCTTCTTGTGTCCTAGAGGCAGTCAGTGACTATGACATGAATCATATATGCAGCAATCTAACTTGGTACAAATTTCTATTATGCCTCAAATTATTCTGAATGATATTTTTATTCAAGTCCGAACACTGGAAACATGGCTTTTTTATCTCGTCTATACTCTATACATCATTTGCTTTGATGTGGAGCGAGATAGTTGCAATTTTTTAGATTCAGGAAGACAGGTAATAGCTTCACTAAATGTTTTGTAAAATTGTGCTGAATTTTGTGCCTTGTGAGGCCATAAAAAAATTGTGCTGAACTAGGCTATTGCATAGATCTAATCCCAGTGAATGCTATTCAGGGAGCAGCTTATTATTGGAAGTTTGGAATTTTAATAGTAGAACAATTTGTTGTTGGTTTACTAAATCCTGCTATTGTTGTTGTTTTTTTTTTGTTAGTAATTCAATTTATTAATGTTAAATTGTAGCCAGCTTTGTTTGTAGAATATATTGAATTTAATCATTTTCCAGGTTTCAGTGCCGACATGTGATCAAGGGCATTGCTTTAGGAAACCCTACGCCTGAAGATTGATAGGGTTGATGGGAACAACAAATCAGGTATCATGTCAACTAATTAGCATTTATATATTTTTGTTAACAATAAATAGATAGTGTCATGCACTTTCTGGTTAGTCATTGACCAATTGAAGAAACAGTCAAGAGCACAATTTAGTAGGGGTGATTGACAAAACTAGACTTCATTGTGTAGCTACATTTGCTATTCTCCTGTAGTGTACATTCGCTACATTAGCATCTTTGATCCGAATATCTTATGATTCCATCCAAATGTTATGCCCTATTTGGGATTTCTAGTTTTACATATCTTAGATTGGATATATGACAATCTTCTCTTTGGGTTTGTATCACATTTTTCATGGTAATGTGCGAGTTGCTACTAATGAACAATATCTTGATTAAAGTAGATAAGTTGTGACCCTACCTATTAATACATTGCTGCCCACCTTCTCCATCCCTGCCCCCCTCCCCCCCTTTTTCTATTTCTTACTTTCTCTGTCATTTACCTTTACTGTCATTCTTCTCTCTGCATTTGCAACATATGATGCTATGTGAGTTTCCCTTTATTCACTTCCTTAACATGTTGGAATAATTTACACAGTTTGCAATGCATAAACAGGAGGTACTTGAAGTGAGCTGAGTGTACATGCATATATATTTATATATATATATTTGTTTTTTTTTTGACCCGCTTGATGCATGTCGAAATCTACAATTCGTTTCATGGTACAAATTGATTCACCGCCCTCTTGACTTCAATTATGCTGGGTTTCTTTCCATTGGTATTTTCTTTGACCTGTTCGTACAGATCACTACAGTTAGTGCTGTTCCAATAAAGTGCCAGTAATATTTTGAAGTTAAATTATTTAAAGACTTTAGACATGAGGTTTGCTAGATTCTGGTGAGAAGTAATACCTTTCCTCTTAATTCGGCTACCAGGAAGCCACTGTTGAAGCTAGACTGCACTGTTGTAACTTCAAAGTGCATGTCCCTAAGAATGATCATGATGTCCAGCAACAACCCCTCCTTATATGGGCACTTTAACTCCAATAGTGCATCACTTTCAATTATTGACACTTCCAACAAATTTCCTTGCTGCATCATCCTGGCTTTTGTTCCACCACCAACAGCGTAACCATTTCCTCGGGATTCCTCCACTCTCATTTTTTTCTTTTCTCTTTCCTCCCATGACTTGGTACGCCTTTCGAGTTCCTCATTTTTCTTACGCAGCTCTTTCACGTATTCAATAGTGTCTCCTAAAATGGAGGCCTTATCCATTTTTGTTATAAAGGGCACCAATGACCTCAATGTGATAAACCTCTCGTTTAACTTTTCCCTTCTCCTACGCTCAGCCAATACGTGGTTGGCTGAGAGCTCGTCGTTGTGAGCTCTATCATCGTTTCCCTTCCCATTTGTCAATATATTATTAGTATTAATTAGGTTTTTATTGGAATGGAGGGAAGGAACTGTGAAGAGGATGTATTTGAGAAGCCATTGAGAGGTGTCTTCACTTGGGGAATGGTGGAGGTCGGAGTTTGGTTTCCAGCTTGAAAAGGCTGAGTTTGAAGAGTATGAGAGGTGACATGAAAATGCACTAGAGGTGTTATTAGAAGTAGGTCCTGCCCAGCTTGATTGGAGTTGGAGGATGATAGAAACTGTTTTGGAGTAATGGGTGTCCCCTTGATCTTGCAATAGGTCTTCCATTGGTGTCATGCCTGAAATTTTACACATGTTAGTGAGTTGTATGGTGTTCCTTTAGTGATACACATAAATATGTCTATGTTGATTGTTGATTGTCATCAATTAGATTATGAACAAAAGAGCACAATAGTATAGTCATTGTCTCATTGAAAAAAACTAGGTTATCAATAATGGGTCATCCTTGTCTTATAATTTATATACCACTTTTCTGCTACTCATTTAAGAGGATAGTGCAAGTTTTGGAGAATCACAGAAATCGAATATGGAGAAAATATTCATTTCTTGAGATAGCTGATTTTAACTATATGGTTTTCATAGACTTGAAATAGGGTTTATGATAAGGTGTAAAGAAAAGTACTTGGGTAAAAAGGAAAAACATTCCTAAGAAAATATATATACTCTGTATTATTAAGGACGTGTATGACTAGGTTGGCATGAGTGAGTGAGATAGTGTTGGAAAAACATACCATGTCACAATTGGTGTACATCAAGATCCTATAGACTTAGCCCTATTCGTCTTGCCATAGTTATGGACGATTTGGCAAGTTTAATTTAAGACAACATACCTTGGTGCATGATGATTGGAGGTAATATTGTGTTGATTGATGGAACAAGCATAAAAAGCAAGTTAAAACTGTGACGAGATATGTTGGAACTGCATGCTTCAAAGTTAAGTCGAAGTAAGACTAGATACTTGTAGTGTAAATTTAGTAAGACAAGGAGCAGAGAATTATTGAAGATTATTAGAGAGGGAAAGATATCCATTTTCCCTCTTTTTATCTACGCAAGCCCTAATTTTCCTCCCTTTCCCTTTTTTCCCTACCCTTATGCAAGCAAACCATTAATCTTCATATGATAGAATAATTACTACCTACCAGAAAGAGGTGTTTGGAGAACATTGTTGATGATTACTGGATCCTGTACTAAGTGTTGTTGCTGCATGACAGGCCATCTTCGAGTTGAGCTACTTGGTATGGACGACGATTCAACTAGACTGAGGAGGTGACTCGGTGGTGGACCAGTACTAATCACTAAAGGAAAATTTGATTCAAGGTTGTTGGAAGCATCATCACAAGAGTCAAGTCTTATATCTTCCGACATTTCCATCTGCATCAGGTCACTGGGCTCATTGGATGAGCCAGGGGTTATAGAAAGGCCTGCTAAAAAGTTTTGTCAAACATCAAACAAAATCTTACAAATCAAGTCATTTTTGTTTTAATGGCTTGGGACCAGTTCTTTTTTGTCTTTTCATGAGCAGTTACTAGTAGTGAACTAGTGATAGTTCTAGGTTTTTGGAATATGAAATCATGTTCTTAAAATTGCGAGTGACATTGAAACAATGCGCAACGAATTAGGGACAAAGAATACATATCCTACTCCTTTTGACCCCTCGTAACTTCTTATTTTGCACTATCTGTACTTTACATTTATTTTCATGTTAATTTGCTTATGTTAGAGTAGAGAGAAACTTGTTAAAACATGTAAAAATGTGCATTGTACGGACTACAAATTAGTTATTTTAGACTAAGAAGTAAAATTGAATAGATAGTGAAGCATGCAAAATGTATCAATAACATCAATTGATTACCCTTTTCATAATGTGTTTCCATCCTTGATGGCAACCCTTCGCTTGTTTGAGCTTCACAATCTGTGTCTGCCTCACCTTCAGTTTCTCCATCTTCATTATCATCATTGGTGTCATGACTAGGAATAAGTGGCGGATAAGGAGCGGGCGAGGCCGGACCAAGTGCAATCCGGTGAGGGGAGTGAGTGGAGGCACTTGGGTTAGAGGTAGATTGCTCTGAGAGAGTGGGTTTGGGTTGTAATTGTGATCCATAATGGAGTTGGTGATGATGGTGATAGTCGTCGCAAAATGATTTGACTTGATGAATAAAAGAAGAATTCTCTTGAGCCTAATTCAAAATGTTAAATTGTTAATCAGAAAATGCAAAAAACTATAGTTATAGTGAGGGGAACTTGCAACTAATTATTGAGACGTAGGGCACTCTCAATCAAGAGCAAGGCCCTGTGTCGGATAATCAAAGTTAGGCCTCTTATAGTATACAAAAACATTATAACTAAATACAATACCATAATATCTTAGAAGATATATAAATATTTGGTTTTGGAAAGTGTAATATTGTAGGTAAAAATTAGTAGCAAATATATAAAAAAGTAATTTAAATGCCATTGTATTATACAATCCATACAAGATAAGAAAATATTGAAATATAAAATGTTAACATCTTTGAAAATTAGAAAAAAAAAATATTTAGATTAATTCAGTTAGGAGAAGACTACGAAGTAGAGGTGTGGAGTAGAGAGAATAGAGGGGAAAAAAATAATAGAAGAGAAAAAAGTTGGATTAATTTCAAAATTAGTTTGTAAATGAGTGTACAGAGCAATGGAGCATATATATTGCTTTAGCTTTTAGTTTTTTGTCAAAATGTAAATCTTTAATGTATTTTGGACCCCCTCAAAAATGAGGTCTTGTACTACATCTCATTTTACTCACCCTAATAGCCGGCCGTGGTGAGACGCAAAGAGGTTTATTTTGTTTGGTTGCATTTGCGCATTTTTTTTTTGGTGTTTTATTGTACTTAAGTATCTTATGTACTCCAATATTTTTTTTTTCCAGTTTTTTCATGGGTACAGCTGAACTTTTGCAAAATCCACGAGGTACCCTTATTGTTTTAAAAATTCACCGGGTACCCATGAATTTTGCAAAAATTCACGAGATGCCTTTATTGCTTAACAATGTTAAAGAACCGTTAACATTTCCTTCTTTCATCTTTCTTCTCCTTCTCCTTAACTTGAATCTTTTTCTTTCAATCCAAAATCCATTATTCACCTTCTTTAATTTCAATTTCAACTCTTTAAAACCTTCACTAAAACACTATCTAAAACCAATTATACAAAACCAAAAACTAACCCCAAAATAACAAACTATTAAAATTATAAAAACTAAACTAAACCCAAAACCTCCATACATGAAGTTATAATCGGTCTCCTTAATTACCTTTAAACGAAGATACTAGAGATTTGATTTGAATTCATGTGCCGCAAAATTTTGATAATTGTTTACATAAATAGTGTTTTAATGGAAGTTAAAAGAGGTGAAATTAAAAGTGAATCAAAGATTTTAAATTGAGGGAGAAAGAATAGAGTGAAGGAGAAGAAGGCAAGTCGGGGCTTGTTTACTTCAGATTAAAATCAGTTCAGCTCAATTCAGTTCAGCTTCAATCAGTTCAGTCCAACTCCAATCAATTCAGTCCTATTCAATTCAGCTAAGCTATTCTTTAAAAACCATAACAAAAACTTTCAGTTTAGTTCAGTTCAGCTCCAATCAGTTCAGTTCTGTTCAGTTATTTTTAGCTGCAGTAAACATACCCTCAAAAGGAGGAGAAAGATAAAATAATGAAAGGTTAATAGTCCATTAACACCGTAAAGTAATAAAGCCATCCTTTGATTCTTTGTAAAAGTTCAGGGGTACCTAGTGAATTTTTTAAAAAAACAACAAAGATACCTTATGAATTTTGTAAAAGTTCGAGGCTACCCCGTCAAAAAGCCGTTTATTTGGAATATTTAGTACCTTGTAAAATACAAAAATAATATATGAAAAATTTATAAAAATAATCCCATCTTTTACCTATCTTTTAGCTAAAGACCCTATTGATTATCCATTTTTGGACCTATCTTTAAACCCAATTACCTAATTTTGGACCCTTACGAATCTAACATTAGGTAAATCTCATTAAGCTGCCGGTTTAATCTTCCATATATTCTTGTCCCCTCTTTCTTCTAAAATAATCCCTTTTCTTCCCTTAAAAAAAAAGAAAAAAAAAAAGGAAAAAAAATTCCCTTTTCTTCATCCATGAACATCTGATCTAGCAACCCCCCCCCCCCCAATCTTCTTGAAACTTCTCTTTTCTTAGGCTCAATTATTTTGTTGTTTTGTCTCACTTTGAATTTCTTAGTTTAACTTATCTCATTTTTATCTCAATTTCAATTTTTGGGTTTAATTGGGAGTTAAATTTTCTGGGTTTAGGGGTGAAATTTTGGATTTTGGGTGAAAGGTGGTTTTTTACATTGAATATTATGGGTTCAGGTGTGGAATTTCAGAACTTAGGTTGAATATATATTCTATTGGGTTTAGGGGTTGAATTAGGAAGTATATGCGAAATTTCTTATGAAAGTGGTGGAGGAAGCCGATGGTGGAGGAGAGGCGTAGCTAGCGAAATGATAGTGTTGAGGTGAGCTGTTGGTTGTTGTGTCTGTTATGGTGGCAAAGCACATACAATGGAGCTGGAGGTTGTTGTGTTGGTTGTGGTGGTTGTTTATCTCACTTTCTCTCTCTATATTTTTTCCCAATTATATTCTCTCTCTATATTAATGGAGCTTAAAAACTAATTTTTCTTACATTTCCACATAGTATCACAGATATCGTCGCTTAATTTGAGTGTTCGATGCTCTTTTATAATCTATTTCACTTGTTTTTGTGTGATTTGTTGCTTTAATATTTTTAGCGACAATTTTTTTTTTTTGAAATTTTGCGAAATCAAATTACAAATTCATCTTCATCTTGTTCGTCTAAGAGTTCATCAGCGGTTTGAATAATCCTGCCGTCACCATTATTACTCCTCCCTTCAATGGTTCATTATGCCATCAATTTCAATTTTTCCAAGTCTTAAATTCTAGCTTTATTCTACATTATTCGTTGGTTTATTTTTTTTTTTTAAATTGTTCAATTTTGTTTCGTTCTTAGCAATTAGAATTTTGATGAAGATAGAAGTAGAAGAAATAAGCAATGGAATGAAACTGGAGAAAGCTCAACAACCATTGATACAACGAACTAATTAGAAGAAATTAAATAATTTTAATTAGAAAAATACTTAAATACCAAAATAACAAGCTAGTGAACAACAGGTAACGTGTAAAAAAGTATAAAATTGGATTATAGGGGTTAAAGTTGGGTCCATAATTGAATAATCAAAAGAATGGTCTTTAAATAAAAGACAGGTGAAAGATGGGATTATTTTTATAAAATTTTCCAATAACATATCAATTGACGAATTCCGTCAAACAAATCCGCCGAGTAGACCCCATAAGAAATTATTTTTCTACTTTCTTTCTAATCTTGTATGGTTTCTTTTTTTCCTACAATCTTCACTAATAATCTTCATACAAATCCATTGCTAATGCTAATCTACTCAAAATTTAACCTCGACTTTGCATTTTTCACACCCACTTTACACTTTCTCATTTATTTTAGTGGTCGGCAAATAGATCTCTCATCCCTTTCCTAAAAACTCATTTTCAAATGCACTAATCACTCATAAAGTCATAATGTGGAACTATGAAGCACGGGGTCGGCTTCCTATGGGGGAAACCCGTGTTGGGGACGTTTGGGGGTCGGGGACGGTACGGGGACGGCTCAAAAACTTCCTAGGGTCGCCATCAATCGGGCGGGGTCGGGTGTGTTACTTCGGGGACGATTCGGGGACGGCTACGGTAGAGCAAAAACGTCCCCACCCCTTTTGAAGGTAAAAGGCAAATTTCAATCATATGTATTATGTAAAAGGCTAATAGTCCAAGGCCCAAAAAGGCAATTAACCAAACCAGCTGACCAATTAACCAAATTCAGTAGCCTCTGCCCCTCTAGGGTTAAATTATCAAATATCAACTGCATTCATCAAGCTATCATCGACTGCATTCATCAAGCTATCAATCCTATCATCAACTGCATTCAATTAACGAATATCAGTTTTTGAAGAAGAAGACGAGTTCAACTGCATCAACTGCTATCATCAACTGTTATTGTTAGTCAACTGTTTGTTTTCTCAGGTAAACCCTTGTTCTTTTCTTCAATTCAAATAATTCTAATTTTATTTTATTTTATTTTATTTTAATTTTTTAATTTTGATTTTCTGCTAGTTGAACATTTAGTTTCAATTTCATGCATTTACTGTTTTTTATTTAATTTTTTTTGCTGAGAATACGAAGTTACTTTAGCTGGTTTTTAGTGGGTGTTGCTTTTTAATTTTTAGCTTTAGTGTTGCAGCTGTAAATTAAATCATTGATATCATTTTATAGGGAAAAAAATTAATAATGGAATATTACTAAAAAGTTGAAATTTTGATGAATTTCTTTGAGGAAAAAAAAACAAAAACAAATTTAGTTATGAAGTTTTGTTATTTTGGATCAGAAGCTCAAAGCTACTGGGTGATTTTTTTTTATTTGTGATTTTGTTAGACTGTGTTAGCTGAACAATTTGACTGTATTTTTTTTTTTAATAATTTTTTAGAATATGTGTTCTTTAGTTGATACTGATAACAGGAGAAGGGAATTTGTGCAAATAATGTTTTTAATAGGTGGGGACACATTTAATTCAATGGAGGATGTTGGATTCTTAGAGTTTGCGGAACTTTCACTTGATGAGCCGGATTTAGAGAACGAGTTGATTAATGATAATGTTGTACTTTAACATAATGTTGTACTTTAAGGCTTTATGAATTATTATTATGTTAATGTTACATTAAAATATTAAAGACTATTGTATTTTAAATATTTTTGTGATTTTTTAATTGCCGATTCCTTGCCGTCCCCGTTTTTAAAAATTTTGATTTTGCCGTTTTCCGTCCCCGTCCCCGTTCCCGTTTTTGTCCCCGTTTTTGAACCCGTGCAACCTAGATGTGGAAAATTGATACAAATATTGATAACAACTTCGAAGGTTTGATTGAAGCTACAAAGAAAGGTGCAACCATGGGAGAATTAATTGCTTATGGAGACTCAAGTCTAATGGGTGCATCTAAGGTTGGGATTTGCGTATGCATGGTCACACATATCTAGGTGGGCACGTAAATCAAGGAAAGATGTGGTTGATGAGGGGAATAAGTTGGTTTTGCCTATGAGTTTTCTCCCACTTTATTTGATAGGGTTTTTCTCATTTTAAGCATTGAGTCTTTTAATTCTTGGTGAGTCTTGATCATCATTTACAACCTTAAAGACATGGGAAATGACTTCTTGAAGGTTTCTTGATTAAAAAATTGGATCTTGAAAGGTGTCTTGAAGATTTGAAGCAAATCTTGGAAAATTGCGCAAAATTGAAGCATGCTTGTGTGGCGAGATTTTGACGATTTTTGTGAAGATTTGGGTCCTTCGATTTTTTGTGTATTTTTGGTTGTAATTTGCTTATTATCTTGTTTATTAGGTTGTTAGGAAGTTTGTTAGGATATTTTCTTGATTAGATAAAGTTTGTTAGAGTTTGTTAGCAAGATAAGATCAAGATGCAGGGATGATGTGGCAATCTTATCTTGTGAGTCATTTGTGAGTCATTAGGGGTGTGTTTAGATTTGTTTTGTGCGTGTGTTTTAGTTGATCTTGAGAGTCATTTGTGAGTCATTTGTGAGTCATTATGCCTATAAATAATCTCAACATTAGGATGTAAAAATAAGATTTGAGAATTAAATAAAAGTTTTATTTGTTTATTTGAAAACAAAATATCCGAAATTGTGAGAGTTGGTGGAAATTCCTTTAAGCTCTTGTGCGTGGATTAAGTAGTGACTTTGAGGGTGCTTAGGCTTTAATCAAAGACTAGTTAATTGACCTAAATTCAAGAATTTTGGTGGCTTAGCCTTTAGGGATTCATGAGTTTAGTTATCATCCTTGTGAGTTTTTGTACTCATACGAAAATTCACATCAACTTTGGTGCTCTCGTTGAGAGGTTAAAACGATCTACACTCAAACAAACTACATCATGGAGGACGGACAATCTATAAACAATAAGAAGGGGTTCCTTTTGAGCAAGATAGGGAAATTCAAAGGGATAATGAAATCAAAGAATTGCGCCACATGCTAGAAGAACTTATGCAATTCGGATCCAAGCTAGGCTAAAAGCTCAAAACAGGGGGTTGATAGATTTGAACTAGATTTTGTTTCATCACTATTTGATAGCAGGAGGGTAGGTCTAAAATCTCCTCTTGGCGCAAATAACTTCCTCATGAAACAAAATAACTTCCTAAAGATGCATGCTTTGAATATGAACAAAATAACTTCATGAACATGAACAAAATAACTTCCTAAAGATGCATGCTTTGAAACAAAACTCTAAAAGTGTTGAGGAATACATCAATGAGTTCGAAAAGATGGTCATTATATGTGATATTGAAGAGAAGGAGGATCACAAGGTGGCTATATAGATTCGTTGTAGGGCTTGATAAATTTATCAAGGAAAAAGTGGAATTGCAACCCTATTGGAATTTTGATGAGATTTGTAAGGTGGCCTTGAGAGTTGAAAGGGCACTCGAAAAAGCCTAAAACTTTCTTCAAAAGTCATGAATCTAAGAAGGAAAAGGAGGTGGTGTTCACACAAAACACTAAACCTAGGGTTGAGAATGGAGAAAGCCTAGGGTTATTACTCCTACTAAGTTCTCAACAATTCCTGATGACAAAAGGAAGTGTTTCAAGTGCCAAGGGTATGGGCATGTGAAACAGAATTGCCCTAGTTCAAGAGTCATCACAGTTAGAGAGGCAAGAGAAATTGAGGAAGCCTATCTAGACGCAATCATTGAAGAAGGGGAGCAAGATGACATTGAGCAAGAGGATAAAAGTAGTAATGATATAGAGGAAGTTGATCTTGAGACACATGGTCAAGCTCTAATGTTGAGGAGGGTTTTGCAAACTAAACCCACGCCATTAGAAGAGAGCCAAAGAGACAAAATCTTCATGACAAGGTGTGTAATCCAGGGTAAACTTTGTGATGTGATTATGGATAGTGGTAGTTGCATGAATGTGGTGTCTACTTTGTTGATTCAAAAGCTCAACTATCCTACACATAATCATCCTCATCCATACAAGCTTCATTGGCTAAGCAATACTAGTGATGTTAAGGTAACCAAACAAGCTTTAATATCATTCAAAATTGCACAATTTAAAGATAGTGTGCTATGTGATGTTTGTCCTATGGATGTGTGCCATATTTTGCTTGGAAGGCCTTAGCAATATGATAGGTTTGTTCCATATGATGGTAGAACTAATGTTTATGCCATCAAGAAGCATGTCCATGGCAAACCTATTGCATTAAATCCATTGAAGGTTGTGAATGTTAAGAAACAAGAGACTATGGAGAACAAAAAGGGTGCGTTTTTGACGAGTTCTAGGGAGGTAAAAAGAGAGTTTAATTCTTGTGATCAAGTCTTTGTTCTCATGGATAAAGAAGTACAAGAAGGTTCCTCATCCATCCCACAGATTTTGAAGCCTTTGTTGCGTGAATTTGAAGATGTGTTTCCGGATGATCTACCACCAAGATTACCACCTATGAGAGGCATTGAACATCACATAGATCTTGTTCCTGGGGATCAAATTCTAAACAAACCAGCTTATAGATGTAATCCAGAGGAAACAAAGGAGATTCAAAGGCAAA
The DNA here is from genome assembly GCA_016808085.1 of Suaeda aralocaspica. NCBI lineage: Eukaryota > Viridiplantae > Streptophyta > Magnoliopsida > Caryophyllales > Amaranthaceae > Suaeda > Suaeda aralocaspica. Next base: position 452,100 of record PYUH01003999.1, on the reverse strand, counting down.
TTGAGGAGCTAATGGAACGTTAATATGTGAGAGAAAGTATGAGTCCTTGTGTGGTTCCTACTTTGATCGTTCCTTAGAAAGATGGCACTTGGAGAGTGTGTATTGATTCAAGAGCATTCAATAACATCACCATCAAATATAGATTCCCAATTCCATGGTTAGATGATTTGCTTAATGAATTGTATGGCACTAATGTGTTTACGAAAATTGATCTTAGGAGTGGGTATCATCAAATTCGCATGAAAAAAGGTGATGAGTGGAAAACGACTTTCAAGACTAAGTTGGGGCTTTATGAATGGTTGGTCATACCTTTTGGTCTTACTAATGCACCTAGTACCTTCATGAGACTCATGAATGAAGTATTGAAGCCATACATTGGAAAGTTTGTTGTTGTTTACTTACATGATATCTTGGTTTATAGTAGAAGCAATGAAGATCATCTACATCATCTAAGGAGTGTGTTCGAAACTTTAAGCCAACAAAAGCTTTATGGGAAGCTCGAAAAATGCTATTTCATGGTACCTAGTGTCACGTTTTTGGGGTATGTGGTCTCAAAAGATGGAGTTTATGTGGATCAAACAAAGGTGGAAGTAATTAGAAGTTGGCCTACTCCAACTAATGTCACTAAGGTTCGTGCTTTTCATGGTTTAGCATCGTTCTATAGGAGGTTTGTGAAGAATTTCTCATCTATTGTAGCTCCTATGACCGAGTGCATAAAGAAAGACAAGCCTTTTGAGTGGACTAAAGAGGCGCAAAAAGCCTTTGAGAGGATCAAAGAGATGTTATGCAACACGCCTATTCTTGCATTGCCTGACTTTACAAGACCTTTTGAAGTTGAAACTGATGCAAGTAATGTGGGGATTGGAGCAGTATCGGTTCAAGGGAAGCGACCTATTGCTTATTTTAGTGAGAAATTGAATGGAGCAAGGTTGAACTATTCTACTTATGATAAAGAGTTTTATGCAATTGTTAGAGCTCTTGATAATTGGAGTCATTATCTGAGACCTCACTACTTCATTCTACACTCTAATCATGAATCATTGAAGCATATTAATGGCCAACAAAAGTTGAATCCTAGACATGCTAAGTGGGTGGAGTTCCTATAATCTTTTCACTTTTCATCAAAGTACAAAGAAGGCAAGTCTAATGTTGTTGCAGATGCTCTCTCACGAAGGTATGCTCTTATTAGTGTGTTGAATTGCAAGTTACTTGGTCTAGACATAATCAAAACATACTATGAGCATGATGATAATTTCTGTCCTATATTGCAACAAATGGACAAGGGTGTTGTAGGATCTTTTGTGATGCATGATGGGTTCTTGTTCAAGGGTACTCAATTGTGTGTGCCTAAGTGTTCAATTAGAGAATTGTTTGTTAGAGAAGCGCATGGTGGAGGGTTAGCAGGGCATTTTGGCATTACTAAAACTCTAAACATGTTACAAGAACACTTCTATTGGCCTAAGATGATTGTTGATGTTGAAGCTATCATATCTCAATGTGCTATTTGTCATTGGCGAAAGCTTCTTTTCATCAAGGTCACTACAAACCATTGCCTGTTCCTAAAGGTCCTTGGGAAGATGTATCCATGGATTTCATTGTGGGATTGCCTAGAACTGCCAGAAACAAGGATTCTATCATGGTTGTGGTTGATAGATTTTCGAAGATGGCATACTTCACACCTTGCTATAAAACTGATGATGCTATGAATATTGCAGATTTGTATTTCAGGGACATTGTGAGACTTCATGGAATTCCTAAAACGATTGTAAGTGACAGGGATACGAAGTTCATGAGATATTTTTAGAAGTCTCTATGGAAGCTAGTTGGCACGAAATTTCTCTTTAGTACATCATATCATCCCCAAACTGATGGGAAAACAGAAGTCTCAAACAGAACTCTTGGGGTGTTGTTACGTGGTTTGGTGAGCAAGACACAAAAAGATTGGGATTTGAAGCTTGCACATGCAGAGTTTGCCTACAAGGTCACCTACTTTTTCTACAAAACACTCGCCATTTGAGGTTGTATATGGGGTGAATCCAAAGTTACCTATTGATCATGTAGAAATTCCAAAGGGTGAGTTGGTGCACAAAGATGCATTGGCAAAGATCGAGTATATGCAAAAGCTCCATGCGCAAGTGAGAGCTAGAATTGAGAAAGTGAACGATCAATACAAGACTCGTGCAAATAAGCGTCGCCATCAACATACATTCAAGGAAGGAGACTTGGTTTGGCTACACCTAAGGAAGGACAGTTTCCCTAACAAACGCAAGAACAAGCTCATGGCTAGGTGTGATGGTCCATTCAAGGTTTTGAAGAAGATTGGTGACAATGCTTATTAACTAGAATTGCTAGGTGAATATGGGGTCCATGCTACATTTAACATTGGTGAATTGACTCCTTATGTTTTTGATGATCAACTTCGAGGTTTAAGGACAAACTCTTTTGAAGAAGGGGAGGATGATACAAATATTGGTAACAACTTCGAAGGTTTGATTGAAGGAAAGGTGCAACCATGGGAGAATTAATTGCTTATGGAGACTCAAGTCTAATGGGTGCATCTAAGGTTGGGATTTGCGTGTGCATGGTCACACATATCTAGGAGGGCGCGCAAATCAAGGAAAGATATGGTTGATGAGGGGAATAAGTTGGTTTTGCCTATGAGTTTTCTCCCACTTCACTTGATAGGGTTTTTCTCATTTTAGGCATTGAGTCTTTTATCTCTTGGTGAGTCTTGATCATCATTTACAGCCTTAAAGACATGGGAAATGACTTCTTGAAGGTTTCTTGATTAAAAAATTGGATCTTGAAAGGTTCTTGAAGATTTGAAGCAAATCTTGGAAAATTGCACAAAATTGAAGCATGCTTGTGTGGCGAGATTTTGACGATTTTTGTGAAGATTTGGGTCCTTCGATTTTTTGTGTATTTTTGGTTGTAATTTGCTGATTATCTTGTTTATTAGGGTTGTTAGGAAGTTTGTAAGGATATTTTCTTGATTAGATAAAGTTTGTTAGAGTTTGTTAGCAAGATAAGATCACGATGTAGTGATGATGTGGCAATTTTATCTTGTAAGTCATTTGTGAGTCATTAGGGGTGTGTTTAGATTTGTTTCGTGTGTGTGTTTTAGTTAATTGTGTTAGGGTTTTTGTTGATGATTATGCCTATAAATAATCTCAACATTAGGATGTAAAAATAAGATTTGATAATTAAATAAAAGTTTTATTTGTTTACTTGAAAACAAAATATCCAAAAATGTGAGAGTTGGTGGAAATTCCTTTAAGCTCTTGTGCATGGATTAAGTAGTGGCTTTGAGGGTGCTTAGGCTTTATTAAACGACTAGTTAATCAACCTAAATTCAAGAATTTTTGTGGCTTAACCGTTAGAGATTCGTGAGTTTAGTTATCACCCTTCTGAGGTTTTGTATTCACACGAAAATTCACATCAAAAACTTATGGTATGAGGTACTTCCTCCGTTCAATATTTTTCTTGTTTAATTTAGATCTCTTAAACGAGATAGTTTACGGTGTTAGTATTATTTTTTTTTTGATAAGTGCTTTATTACTCTGCTTATGCTGACGTGTGTATTGTGTGCTGTAAGTGTTTGTTGTTCACTTTTCTTTTCTTTGGTAGACATGTGATGATCCTTAATTCACCCGGTTTTTTTGGGCAGTAGAGTATTTATAAGTAGCTTGATTGTATTGTGTGTTGTAAGTGTTTGTTTATTGTTCACTTTTCTTTTCTTTAGTAGATATTTGATGATCCTTAATTCACCCAGTTTATTTGGGGAGTAGAGTATTTATAAGTAGCTTGATGACAGTCTGTGGTTCAAGTTATGACACTGATGTCTATTGATTAGTGTCAAATGAATTGTAAAAGTCTTGTAAATAGATCACAAAACTATTGATTGAGTGATAAAGTTGGGTTCGTAAGCCTGTGCTCTTGATAAAGAAGTTAACTTTGGCGATAATAACATTATTTATTTTATAAGCTTTTGCATTCTAAAAAGATCGAAGTCTTTTTATTTTAATGAATTCTTATTTATTTTAAGTAAGTAAGTATTGGGTTTTACAAATTCTGCTATCAAATAGTGACACCGAAGAAAAACATTATCAAAGTGACATTAAGAAAAACTTCCTCGATAAAAGGATAAAGTGGAGAGAGTAGGCCAAACTCAAGTAGACACTTCTTAATGAGTTGTAGTTATTGTGACTTGAATTAACAAGTCTTTGGTTACTATATAGAGTGCCACAAGCAGGGGGTGGAGTATCATATATTTACCACAAGTGGGTTGTGGAGTAAAGTGTTTTACGGAGCATATAAATGCTGTATGAAGTACTAGTGCAGTACTATTGTTTTGTTTGCTAGGGACCACGCATAGTGCCTTTGACCTTTTATTTTTAAGTTTGATCACTTCACGCATAATAAGTGGTTCTTTGGGTAATTGGGTTTCTTTGTTCTATTTGTTACGTGGGCCCTGCATAGGAATTTTCATATTCCTATTTACACCCATACTCCGTGTAACCATTATTATTGTTTTTGAGCTTGGCTTTATATATTTCTAGAGATTTAATATTTCTAGGTTATTATTATTAAATCTAACCACAAAAATTAGGGAAACACAATAGAGAGAGAATTCTTAGAAGAATTATCAGTCTCCTACTATTGTATTCCTTTTGATCTCCATAATAAAGATTATCACCCCGACCCGAAGGACGTAGCTATCACATTGATAGTGAGCCTCGTTAAATTCTTGTGTTTCGTTATTTATTCTTATTTGTATTATTTGTTTAATTGTTTATTTTCAACCTTTCGTTACAACAAACTTGGTATCAAAAGCTATAGGTTCTGATTTGGGATTTGAGAATATGAGTACGACTTTCAAGATCAACAAGTTTCCAGGGAGAAACGGTTTTGGGCTATGGCAGATCAAGATGCGTGCTTTGTTGAAACAACAAGGTATTTGGAAACCTCTTATTAAAGAGGATAAATCAAAGCAGTCGTCGACCTCAGGTGGTTTGAGCGAGGCGGAATTAGAGACGATGGAGGAGAAGGCTTACTCCACCATATTGTCGTGTTTGGCTAATGATGTCATCACGGAGGTTGCGAGTGAAACAACAGCGGAAGGTCTTTGGGCAAAGTTGGAGAGTCTCTACATGACGAAGTCACTGACCAACAAATTGTTGTTAAAGCAACGTTTGTTTTCCTTGCATATGCAAGTAGGTACGTCTCAAAGGGATCATCTTGATAAGCTTAAAACTATTTTACTTGACCTACGTAATTGAGAATTTAAGATAGAAGATGAAGATGCTAATTTGATATTGTTAGTTTCTCTTCCTACTTCTTATGAAAATTTTGTTGAATCATTTGTTGTTGGAAAAGAAACTATAACCCTAGAAGAAGTGAAGTCAGCACAGTTTACTAGGGAGTTGCACCAAAAGGCAGCAACAAGTGATAGTGGTGTAGATTTGGGTGTTGGGTTACTTGTTAATTCGGCTAAAAGTAGTATTTTTAACTCTAAGAAGAAGAAAAATTCGACGGGCAAGGGAAGTACTGCCAATAATGTATGTCACTATTGTAAAGAACCGGGCCAATGAAAAGATAAATGTCCTAAAAATCCCAGAAATAATTCTAATTCTAACATTGCACAACAGAATTCAAAGTATGATTCGAAGGAGGATTTGGCATTAACTGCTGGTGATGCAAGTCAGTTTATGGATCGTTGGGTTTTAGATTCTGGTTGCACTTTTCATATGTGTCCTAATCTTGAATGGTTTGCTACTTATAAGTCCTTTGATGGTGGTGATGTTATTATGGGTAACGATGCTGCTTGTAAGGTAGTAGGTAGAGGCTTAATTAAGATTCGGACTATTGATGGAAAGGTTCGTACTTTGGTGGATGTTAGACACGTTCCACAAATGAAGAAGAACTTGATTTCTCTTGGTGCGTTTGAGAGTAGGGGCTTCACGTTCTCTGGTTCAGATGGGGAATTGAGTGTGATGAAGGGTTCGATTGTGGTACTTAAGGGTACCAAGATTGGTGCTTTGTAATATATGCTAGGCACCGTACTCACTGGTTCTGCAAATGTAACATCTACAGGTTCAGGTGAATTGACTAAGCTATGGCATAAGAGGCTTGGTCATATGGGCGAGCTTTGGATGTAGATCTTATCCAAATTGGGCCTTCTTGGTGGCCACAAGGTGAAGAACCTTGAGTTTTGTGAACTTTGCGTGTTCGGTAAACATAGGGCTAAGTTTAGCAAGGGGTTGCATGTTGCCAAGGCTACATTGGATTATATCCACCCAGATTACTGGGGGCGTTCTCGGATTGAAGGTATAGTAGGATATCGATATTTTGTGACTTTAATTGAAGGTTTCTCCATGTACACTGTATTTATGTTCTTAAGCATAAAGGAGAAGCCTTTAACACTTTTAAGCAATGGAAAGTGTTGGTGGAAAATCAAACTAACAAGAAGATAAAGTGGTTACGAACGGATAATGGTCTTGAGTTTGTTTGTGATGAGTTCAATGATCTTTGCAGGGATGAAGGGATTGTGAAACATCATACTATTAGGAAAACACCATAGCAGGATGGTGTAGTAGAGAGAATGAACCAGACCCTGCTTGAGAGAGCTCGATGCATACTGTTAAATGCAAAATTGACTAGAATAAGGTATTGGTTAGAAGCTGTGAAAACGGCGTGCTACTTGATGAACTGTGGTCCACATACAGGTATTGGCTACAAGGTACCTTATGAGGAGTGGTCTGGGAGGACTGCTGATTATTCTAGGTTGCGTGTTTTCGGTTGTGTGGTTTACTATCATGTGAATGAGGGTAAACTGGAGCCGAGAGCTAAGAAGGGCTGTTTCATGGGATATGGTGATGGTGTGAAGAGATATAGAATTTGGTCCCCATTAGAGGGTCGCATAGTACTTAGTAGGATGTAACCATTGATGAAAATAATATTTTTGTGTCGATTGATAAATCTACAGGATGATGGCACAATTGACGGTACTGAGCTATAAATAGATGCATTTCCTACTCTTGAAACGGGTACGCGGATTCAGGTGGAGCAGGGTCCAGTAATGGCTAGTCAGGTTAATGATGAGGTTGTTATTATTGATACAGCTGATATTGAGTCTGATCGTGCTGAGACTGCGGATGCTAGTTCTAAACGATCGAGGAAGAAGCCGCATAGACTGATTGAGCAGATGGAGGGACGTAAAGTTCTTGGGCAAAACTGTTGTGTAGAGGAGCTGGTTGCATATACATTAGATGTAGCCGATGATATTGAGTCACCAGAGCCAACTTCTTACAAGGAAGCAATTTCGAGCAGCGAATCAGATAAGTGGTTGGTTGCTATGAGTGAGGAGATGGAGTCTCTTCACAAGAACAACACATGGGAACTCGTGAAGGTCCCACGGGGTCATAGGGTACTTTAGAGGGTGATGATATAAGGTACAAGGCTAGACTCATTGCTAAGGGCTACAAACAAAAGGAAGGAGTGGATTACAATGAGATTTTCTCGCTAGTGGTTCAATATACTTGCATTCGGGTGTAGGTAGCTATAGTGGCACATTATGATATGGAGCTTGAGCAGTTGGATGTTAAGACAGCATTCTTACATGGTGAGCTAGAGGAGGATATCTTAATGAGTTAGCCAGATGGGTTCGTTGTTCCTGGGAAGGAGGGCTATGCTTGTAGTTTGAAAAAGTCTTTGTATAGGGTAAAACAGTCGCCTCGACAGTGGTACAAGCGATTTGACAATTTCATGGTGGAGCATGGGTTCAACAGGTGTCCTTATGATTGCTATGTTTATCATAGTAAGATGGAGGATGGTTCATATATTTATTTATTGTTATATGTTGATGACATGCTTATTGCAGTTAATGAGATGTCGAATGTGAACAAGTTGAAGGAGCTTTTGAGTTCCAAGTTTGACATGAAAGACTTGGGAGCAGCTCGAAAGATTTTGGGTATGGAGATTTATAGAGATCGTGGACAGAAGAAGCTATTTCTTTCATAAAAGGGCTATATTCTGAAAATACTTGAGAGGTTAGTAATGCGTTTATTGACACTCCTGCTGCCGCTAATACTCGTCTTATGTCCCTTATGCTAGTGCTGTTGGTAGTTTGATGTATGCTATGGTTTGCACTAGGCCTAATATTGCACATGATGTTAGTGTGGTTAGTAGGTTTATGACTCAACCTAGGAAGGAGCACTGGCAGAGTGTAAAGCGAATATTTCACTATTTGAAGGGGACAACAAATGTTGGTCTCATTTATGGCCGGGAAGGATACACAGTGTTTGGAAGCCGGATGTTATGATTTGGATTATGCGGCTGATGTTGACACTAGGAGGTCTGTAACTGGGTATGTATACACTCCAGGTGGTTCCGTGATTAGTTGGAAAGCTACTTTGCAATCTTCTGTAACATTGTCTACAATTGAGGAGGAGTATATGGCTTTGAATACTACGGCAAAGGATGGTATATGGTTACGAGGTCTGGTTAGTGATTTGGGTTTACACCATGATCGTGCAACGGTTTATCGTGGTAGCTTGAGTGCTATTTGCCTCGCCAAGGATCAGGTACATCATGACCGAACTAAACATATTGGTGGTCGTTATAATTTTCTTATGAATGAGAAGAGAATTGAGGTGAAAAAGGTTGGTACTGCTAATAATTCGGCCGATATGTTCACCAAGCCGGTTTCAGTTCGCAAGTTCAAATATTGCTTGGATTTGTTGAACATTAATAGTCACATTTGACCCTTATGAGTTGTGCCTCAAGGTGGAGGTGATCCTGGCCCGGGATAAAGTGGGTGTTTGTGTGGTTTGGGTGTTTTGTTTTGGTGTAGCTTGAGATGTCAAGTTATACATTTGGTTTGATCTTTATCTTGGTTTGGCTTGTTTAATACAAGTAGGTGGAGAATTGTTAATTAAGTTGTAGTTATTGTGACTTGAATTAACAAGTCTTTGGTTACTATATAGAGTGACGCAAGTAGGTTATGGAGTATCATATTTTTACCACAAGTGGGTTGCGGAGTAAACTGTTTTATGGAGTATATATATGCTGTATGAAGTACTAGTGCAGTACAATTGTTTTGTTTGCTAGGGACCACGCATAGTGCCTTTGACGTTTTATTTTGGAGTTTGATCACATCATGCATAAAGAGTGGTTCTTTGGCTAATTGGGTTTCTTTGTTCTTTTTGTTACGTGGACCCCATGTAGGAAATTTCATATTCCTATTTACATCCATACTCCGTATAACCATTATTATTGTTTTTGAGCTTGGCTTTATATATTCCTAGAGATTTAATATTTCTAGGTTATTATTATTAGATCTAACCACAAAGATTAGAGAAACACAATAGAGAGAGTTTGAGAGAAAATTCTTAGGAGAATTACCAGTCTCCTACTATTGTATTCCGTTTGGTCTCCATAGTAAAGATTATCATCCTGGCCCGACGGACGTAGCTATTACATTGATAGTGAACCTAGTTAAATTCTTATGTGTCCTTATTTATTCTTATTCGTATTATTTGTTTAATTGTTTGTTTTCACGCTTCCGTTACAACAGACATAAATGCTATTACAAGGGGGATCATATAAATAGTCAGTGATAGAGGGAATGAAGAAAGATTCATTGTTGGCAATACTATAACGGTATTTAACCTTGAGATGGTAGTTCTCAATTGTCGCCCTTTGCAACCAGGGCTCATTAAGAGGGGTGTCTATCATTCTCTACACTTTTTCTATGTAATCACAATTGGTGAAAGTTTTCCTCTCGCACTAATTATCTTGCAACTCTACTCAACTACTGAGAATTCTTCTATGGCCATAAGAAAATGGCCACTGAAGTCTTAAAAAGTCAAACTAATAAGATTATGACATATATTAAATGATCTTCGTATTTTATACTACTTCAATACATATATAACGTATTTTTAGAAATACGAATAATATATCAATATTTATGTGTATTTGCAATCGTGTATTACACGATTTATGAATTAGTGTATTTTCAAAACCATGTATGTGTATAATACGGTCTGTGAATTAATACTTTTATACTATGTATGAAATAAATTTATATGGCTTATTCTATACGGTATAAAAGTAAATAAATTTTTTTAAATGTATGTATTATATTCAAATAGTATAAAATACAAAAAATCATTTAATAAGTGTCGCAATTTTATCGATTTGACTTTTTAAGACTTTGGTAGCCATTTTCTTAAATTTCCATAGAAGCAACCCCCACTCAACTACCATTGTGAATGGATAGAGGAATGCACACTACAGTCTGCATTCTTGAAAATACATATGGGTAACTTTCAGAGGATGCATTATTGGAAAAAATATGGATAGAGGTGCGTGGATAAGAAAACATGGTGGTCGAAATTTGTATGGATTTTGGAGAAAGAAAAGAGATGAAGTAACAAGTGCAAAGAAAGGAGAGGAATTATATTTCAAGGGTTACTATTTATCTTAGTATATGTGTGTGGATATATATATATATATATATATATATATATANAATATTTCTAGGTTATTATTATTAGATCTAACCACAAAGATTAGAGAAACACAATAGAGAGAGTTTGAGAGAAAATTCTTAGGAGAATTACCAGTCTCCTACTATTGTATTCCGTTTGGTCTCCATAGTAAAGATTATCATCCTGGCCCGACGGACGTAGCTATTACATTGATAGTGAACCTAGTTAAATTCTTATGTGTCCTTATTTATTCTTATTCGTATTATTTGTTTAATTGTTTGTTTTCACGCTTCCGTTACAACAGACATAAATGCTATTACAAGGGGGATCATATAAATAGTCAGTGATAGAGGGAATGAAGAAAGATTCATTGTTGGCAATACTATAACGGTATTTAACCTTGAGATGGTAGTTCTCAATTGTCGCCCTTTGCAACCAGGGCTCATTAAGAGGGGTGTCTATCATTCTCTACACTTTTTCTATGTAATCACAATTGGTGAAAGTTTTCCTCTCGCACTAATTATCTTGCAACTCTACTCAACTACTGAGAATTCTTCTATGGCCATAAGAAAATGGCCACTGAAGTCTTAAAAAGTCAAACTAATAAGATTATGACATATATTAAATGATCTTCGTATTTTATACTACTTCAATACATATATAACGTATTTTTAGAAATACGAATAATATATCAATATTTATGTGTATTTGCAATCGTGTATTACACGATTTATGAATTAGTGTATTTTCAAAACCATGTATGTGTATAATACGGTCTGTGAATTAATACTTTTATACTATGTATGAAATAAATTTATATGGCTTATTCTATACGGTATAAAAGTAAATAAATTTTTTTAAATGTATGTATTATATTCAAATAGTATAAAATACAAAAAATCATTTAATAAGTGTCGCAATTTTATCGATTTGACTTTTTAAGACTTTGGTAGCCATTTTCTTAAATTTCCATAGAAGCAACCCCCACTCAACTACCATTGTGAATGGATAGAGGAATGCACACTACAGTCTGCATTCTTGAAAATACATATGGGTAACTTTCAGAGGATGCATTATTGGAAAAAATATGGATAGAGGTGCGTGGATAAGAAAACATGGTGGTCGAAATTTGTATGGATTTTGGAGAAAGAAAAGAGATGAAGTAACAAGTGCAAAGAAAGGAGAGGAATTATATTTCAAGGGTTACTATTTATCTTAGTATATGTGTGTGGATATATATATATATATATATATATATATATATACTTGTATTCATGAAATTATTCATTCGTTGAATAATTATTAATTTGGAAGATTTGCATATTCAATTCTCAAAATTGCATCCACTTAATTGAAACTAAAGATGAATGAGTAAGAGTAGTGTAGTAATCTCACATATGTGGACGCCATAGCTCCTTTTCTTGACTTATATAGATAATTTAATTTAATAGCATATTATGCATGCGATTCGTGCAATATTTTAGAAAGCAACCATCATCATTGTATTAAAAATTTTACCATTTATTAACTTAAGCTAGCTAAATTGATAAATAATGCTTCCATGGATTCAACACAAATAAGTAATTGAAAAATAAAAGAAAATTGTTTCAAAAAATATATAGCAAGGATTGTAAATATAAAAGACGGGAAGATTAGAAATTTATAATCTATAAAGTTTGTAACCATTCAACCACATTATAAAATCATATAAAGAGATAAAGATATACATATCTTTAATTAAATAGAGAGTTTGTGTGTTTTAAGTGTTTTGAGATTAATAAAACCAGACTTCATGTAAATATATTTTTTCTTAAGGATATAAAATTAAGATAATTAAAGAATGGAAATACTTGGTGCATGTATAGAAAGCCCGTATAGTAAGTAATTTAGGAATGAGGAAATACAATCAAATTAAAAGCTTATTTGTAATGTGTTTGACATTGTTAAACATAGAAAATGGCGAATGTAATTTAATTATTGCCACAAGATAGACAATGCGTATAATATTGCAAACTTACACTTTTGGTATATCCTAGCTCCACCACGCCATCCATTACAGGAATGCACACTACAGTCTGCAAGCCATGTTAGAGATCGAGAGGGAGGGAGAGAGACATATTTTGTTACCTTACAAAATTGTGAATTACTAGCCAACATTAACCTCAAAAAATCGTAAACAGCTAGCCAACGCTCAATTTATTCATTATTAGTGTGTTAAAACCTTGGAGGTGATTAGCTTCTTAATTGGCTAGTTGAATTCGACATACACATACACATACACATACAAGAAGGAACAGGTTAAGTACTTAGTAAGATAATTAAGCTCTGTGCTAGTAAGCTAAGGGAAAGGGTAATAAATATATAAAAGGGTAAATATATCGGTTATCGCACTGCTAGTTGAAATATAAGACCAATATAGTTTGAGTAATGAGAAAAAATAATGGTTAAGAATTTAAAATAAGGTCATATACTCCCTCGCTAGTTTTTTAATTGCTACATTAGGGGTTTTGACACTATTTATGGTGTAACTTTGACTCACTTTAATGTTTTATATGTGCTGAAAAATATAGTCTTATATGATTTTGTTTCATTCGTCTCAATGTATATTTTGAAATATATAATTTTTTATTTTTATTATACCATATTTAAGATATTAATTTTGTAAATTATGTCTTGGAAAATGTAAAAAAGTGAATGTAGCAATTAAGAAAAGGTGGAGGGAATATAAGTTCTTAATAATTTTTTTCTAAGCAAACAAAAATAAGTTAAAAGAACGATTCAATGTTTTTTTTTTTTAATTACCCATAAATATCTATAGTATTAATATTTAGTTATCCGATCCCCCAACTGTATTTATTTTCATTTACTTATTCAATTCAAAGTCATCCTAAGTTATAAAATATAGTATAAAATATATTGATGGATAGTTAAATATGTGAAGGCAACATATAGTAACTCAAGCGACAATTTGCACAGGAAAGAGTATGAAAAGGAGAAGTCTTGGGCAGCTGTTTGGAAAACGACCACTAAAGTATTATTAACTAAACACAACATTATATTTCAAGCATCTGAATCAAATTAATTTTTGGGATACTTAGAAAATTAATGTTGTTTTCCAGAAAATAGAATACATTAAATAAATATTTTTCACAATTATTATCAATACATCATATGATTGTAAAGATAGACAATAACAATATATATTTATTTCAGGTATAAAAACAAATTCTAATAATATATTTTAACTATTTATAGTGACTTTTTCACCAAGTGCATTCATAGTTTTGCAAAGTTAATCATGTACCCTCGCTGTAAAATTCACGAGGTACCCCTCAGGTTTGTAACTAATTCATCAATTGATATTAAAATGGACGGAGTTAAGTCAGTTGTTAACTAAGGAAAGTTAATTCATGATATACAATTTTCAAATTTCTTCAAAAGGAGTTGTCAGAACATGTTGTTGCTGGTTATATAAGCTTCCTTCACTCTTTCTCCTCCTCAAACCTCATATCTTTTTTCACCAAAATTTTTTCAGAATTTGAATTTGCTAATGTGAAAAGCTTTTTTGGTAATACTCGTAAAAGTGTTAAACATGTAGGCCGATGCGCAACTCGATCAAGATCTAAAAATTCTTGTATTTGCAAATTTGATTTAATTTGGGACCTTAATATATGAGCATTCAAGGTTGGATGAAGAAGAAATGGAGTGTGAAGACATTTTTTTTTGGAATTTGATAGCTTGGAGAAAGATATGAAGTGTAAGGAGAGGAAAAGGTGAAGCACTTAAATAGCCACCAGCAATCATGTTTGAACAGCTCTTTTTGAATAAATTTTAAAATTAGTCGTTACTAGGTATTTTGTGAATGTTACTAAACCAGAAGGATATATTATGAATTAAATTTCCTCAGTTAGTGGCCGACTTAACTCCATCTATCATTTATGGAAATTGATTGATTATTTACCTTCTTCAGTGATACCTCGTGAATTTTTGGAACAGTATGAATATCTAATGAATTTTGCAAACTACAGGGGTACCGAGTGAAAAGACTGTATTTATAATGATTACTAAATCTAGAAATTAGTATTACTAATTGAACCTGATCATTAGATAATCAAACATTTGACTAATAAAAACTTTTGTAGTAAATTCTCAAAGGCGAAATAGTTAGAAGGGACCTTTTAAAAACATTTGTTGGCGAGTTGACACGTTTTATAATTTTTTGTGTGAGTTGGCACCTTAAACAAAATATTTTTTGCGAGTTAATACCTTAGGCTATTTTTCAAGCGTTGACCGCCAAAATTCATGGTTAACTCCATTTATGTTGAGTGTTGTGTAGCGTATTTTTGATATTTGCACTCTCTTTCTCACATATACTCATTGAAGGACAATAGTCATGTCCAAATACCATTGAAATACATATACATATACATATACATATACATATACATATACATATACATATACATATACATATACATATACATATACATATACATATACATATACATATACATATACATATACATATACATATACATATACATATACATATACATATACATATACATATACATATACATATACATATACATATACATATACATATACATATACATATACATATACATATACATATACATATACATATACATATACATATACATATACATATACATATACATATACATATACATATACATATACATATACATATACATATACATATACATATACATATACATATACATATACATATACATATACATATACATATACATATACATATACATATACATATACATATACATATACATATACATATACATATACATATACATATACATATACATATACATATACATATACATATACATATACATATACATATACATATACATATACATATACATATACATATACATATACATATACATATACATATACATATACATATACATATACATATACATATACATATACATATACATATACATATACATATACATATACATATACATATACATATACATATACATATACATATACATATACATATACATATACATATACATATACATATACATATACATATACATATACATATACATATACATATACATATACATATACATATACATATACATATACATATACATATACATATACATATACATATACATATACATATACATATACATATACATATACATATACATATACATATACATATACATATACATATACATATACATATACATATACATATACATATACATATACATATACATATACATATACATATACATATACATATACATATACATATACATATACATATACATATACATATACATATACATATACATATACATATACATATACATATACATATACATATACATATACATCCCTTCCAAATCATACCAACCACCACTACACTTCCATCACCACCTACCTTTAAACACAACCATACCACCTAAACCCATTCTGCACTCAACCACCACCACCTACCATCTACATCCCTTCCGCACACCCTTCTCACACCACCACACCACTCGTAGCCCTTGCTCGTGGGAGAAAGAAGCGCCAAAATGACTTGCAATTAACCAAAAGCACGAAAGTGGAAAAACGTATAGTTCATGTATTTGATTTTTGGGGTTGGTAAAGCCATTGAAATTGAAAGAAGATGAAGTTATGTTAATGGTTGGTTTGATTTTTGGGGTTGGTAAAGCCATTGAAATTGAAAGAAGATGAAGTTATGGTTATGGTTGGTTTGATTTTTGGGGTTTATAGTGTTGTGAAATAGGGTTTGGGGTGGTGGGCCATCGCTTTGGGTGGAGGTTGGTCGTCGTTTTGGGTGGAGGTTAGTCGTTTTAGGGTGGGGGTTGTGGTCGTGGGTAGTGGTAATGGTTTTAGATGGGATTTGGTGGTGGTTTTGAATGGGCTATAGTCATGGTTTTGGATTTTTTGGTGGAGATGGTGGTGGGTTTAGGTTTTGGAGTGAGGAAAAGGGGAAGGATAGGAGATGAAGTGCAGTAGGTAGTGAATCAGAAATTCCGGTAAATCAACCTCTGAAAACAGCAAAAGGTACCAACTCATAAAAAAATTATTTAAGGTGCCAACTCACAACAAAAGTTATAAAAGGTGCTAGTTTGCAAATAAATGTTTATAAAAGGTACCTTCTGACAATTTTGTCTTTCTCAAATTACCATCTAAGAATTTTTAGCCCATATATTGTCGAGGGTTCTTTTTTTTTCCTATTTACAATTTAAATCTAAATAAAGGAAATTTGGATAAAGGTTGAGAAATTGACCTGTATACGAGCACTCTAGAACAACTCCAAGCACATGTCAAAACATATAAAAGTAAAATCAGTGACAAAATAAAGAGAATATGCAATATAGATGTATTTTTTAGCACCAACCTTTGAATGCTTGCACAAACAAAAAAAGAAGGGGAAAAAAATTATGAGACATATCAAAGGGTTCCCAAATAATTAAAGCAAATATATCACTCCCTTTGTTACAAAAGGTTTTGTGCATTTGCTAGAGTGGATACTATTCACAAGTACATATATTCTTCAAAATATCATATCAGTCTATATATAAGAATAGATAAGGTCATGTGGGGCCTTGTTTGATTCTTGCTAATGAGTATCGTATTAATATTCAATCGTGATTGCTTTAATTAATACGCAATCAACAATATTCGGGACATAAATTGTGCATTAACAAACATGAAAAGTTCAACTGCACAAGATAATGTGAAATAGAGGTAAGGCTATAGAAGTATAGTGTAGCGAGAGTCAAACATTCTTAAATACAAGGAGGGTAAAGAATCTAAGAACTCACACCTTAAGGGCACTTGAAGTAATGTCAAAACATAAGTAGTTGCTTGATAAGTCAGTGTTTAACTAACTTTTCTATCTTAGTCACTTGTTTTGTTAGATTTGATTTGATATTATATTTTATTCATATGTTTCCTATTATTTTGTTTCATTGGCTAAATTTACAATGATTAGTTTAGTTTCCTAGATTTTTCCCATATGTTTGTAGTATGATTAGTGTACTTTTTTTCCCTTCATTTTCTAATCTTTTGAGAGCCTCTCTCTCTAGAGAATTTAGAGTGATTTTTCCTCCTTCTGGAGGCAGTTCTTGTGGCGGTTGGAAATCGCCTGGTGGTCTTATCTAGGTTTTCTCTTCCCTTTCTTCTTTATTCTAGTTTGTGCCTTTCTAGTGCTAGGTGTGCATTTTTTTTTCCTAGTTTATTGTGCAAGCTTTGGTTTCTGTCCTTTAGCAGCTATTTTCTCTACCCTACCCCTACTTCTTGTTGTCCCTTTCTTTTTTATTTTTTAATGCTCTTTTTCCCTTACGTGGTGTCCACTTACCTTCTTTTGTGAGAAGTGGGTATTTTTCTATGGTGCGCGTAGCATCACGCTCCTGTTAGTTGAGTTTTCTATATTCCTTTTCTCTCCTCTGTCTTAGTCGCCTTTTCCCTAGTTCCCAAGTTCTCTACTTGCTTTGCTTTCTTAGTTATCATCTTCTCTCTCTTTTTAATTTCCTTTTTGGTTCAAAATCACCTTTATCCTTCGCTACTTTGTCTCTTTTATAACTCTTCTTTATCTTATTTTTTATCCTCCCATGCAACGTAGTTACTTATCTCACTCCTCCATACTCGCCCTTTCCTGTTTTGAATTTCTTGCTCGTTTTCACTTCTTCCCCTCTATCCTCCCATGCTCCTATTCTCTCTTCAATGGCATCTAACCTAAGTTTAGGAATTATTTTTACCCTTAACCCATATTTGATTAGTGATAGCCCCGAAGGATGGAGAAAGGTTATTTTAGGGTTCCCGGTTGATTATAAGGACCTTAGTTCGCGAAGAATTCAGTCTTTGGTTGATAATAGGTGGAGACTTAGAGGCTCTATTGAAGTATGGAGAATGGGTAAACTCTTTGTTTTCATTTGTTCGGATGAAAAT
Source organism: Suaeda aralocaspica (assembly GCA_016808085.1). NCBI lineage: Eukaryota > Viridiplantae > Streptophyta > Magnoliopsida > Caryophyllales > Amaranthaceae > Suaeda > Suaeda aralocaspica. The sequence continues at coordinate 433,630 of PYUH01003999.1, read as the reverse complement.
GATAAAAGGGAGCTCATTCATAGGATTAAGACTAGCTTTGATGGGGCTCTCATGGTATTCAAATAATAGACTCCAAAACAAGTCCCACATAACTTGCACTTCCCCACGGCCAATTTCACCGCAAGGATTTGTGGCCTTCCATTTGAGCACATGATACGTAATGTGGGGGGTTGGCGGATATAGCAAGCCAACTCGTTGGGGAGCCCTATTACCTTGCCTCTGAACCACACCGTGTCCCAATATTTGAATACTTACGCATTTATGTGGAAGTTAGTTTTAGAAAGCCTCTAGTTCCTGGGTTTTTCTTACTTGTACTGGAAGATAGGTTATTACGGATTCAATTTAGGTATGAAGATCTCTATAAATATTGTGTTCAATGTGGGAGAGCAGGCCATAAATTTGGATGCTGCAGAGCTTTCGAACAAGCTATCAAAGCTGAAATGGACGACCCTGTGATTTCCTATCTAGAGAGGGGGTGGCTGTTATGAAACCGAAGAACACTTCAAGATGTTCTCGCTTGATTTAAGAGCTACTCCAGCATCAAAAAGATCTATCACATTCTCAATTCGTCTTTTCAATGTCGGAAGACCGCTGTCTCCGGGGTTGCAGGAGAACGATGTTCTGGTTGACCTAAACCTTCGTACAATGAATGGGAGTCGACTCATCTTCCCGGACAAGCCTTTAATGATAATTCGCTACCTTTTCGGGGCCCAATAATCAATACAAATGTGACTCCAACTGTAGGAGGAGAGGCTAACCAAGCAAATACCAACAACAATGATGCCACTGAAGGTACCAACATTTTGAGTCACTTGCGAAGGTCGTTCCAAGGCCCACAGAGATCTTATTATGACCTAGAAGTTTTTGTTATGACCCAGAAGTAATATCATTGCTAATAGAACAAGTGTTCCTAGTAAGGAGATGGATGTGTGTGATGATGCTCTTGGGTTTGGTCAGTATTTTCACGTCTCTGTTGAAATTTAGAGGACACTGGATGGAAATCACAACTAACAAGAGGTTAATAAAGACACTAGTAATAATGGTGAAGATTTGAATGAAGACTTTGGAGATGAGTACGAGCCCATGGAGATAAAAGACGAAGGGGAAGATGGGAATGAAGAAGGTGAATGGGATACTGGGAATATTCTGGAACATCCTGAGGGGGAAGAAATGGATATCAACGCTCAACTGAAATTAATTCACTCTCCTGAATTATGGGATAATCTTCAGGAATTCGATGATGACCGCTCCCTTACTCTTTCACCGCCGCCAAAGATGGGTGTTAAACTGGAAATTGAATGAATTAAAGCGCAACTTGACTGCATCCTTGAACCTGAGGCGTTTACTATGCCATTAGAAACCATGTCTAATGGGGCGTCGTTATTTTCAAAATTCGAACGGAGAAGTCTGATGGGAATTGCTTAAAAACGAATGCCTGAAGAGGAGGAAGGTCAGGCAAAGACACTTCCGTTTTTCATGGTACAAACAAATGAAAAGCAATCACTAACGTCACTCTTGGATCGTTATGTTTTTTGACTGATGAGGATGAACTTGATAGTGTTATAGTTAGGGTGAAGAAGAAGGGAAAGATAACTTTGGAGGCAGACTCGCTCGGTAATGCATGGGGGGGGGGGGGGGGGGGGG